>KZ312408.1:911201-935173 GCA_000376725.2 Ladona fulva
GCCTCCAGTACCCCTGTTACTTTTCTCCCGCACACAGATGTAGTAAAATTTGAGGGTCCCGCAGCTAAAGGGTTAAATTAAAAATTAATAAATTATTGATAAATGAATTCATATTTATATCTCAATTAATTTATTATTAAATTATTAATAAAACTTATGTGCAAAATCTGTCCAAAGCACCAAAAGATGAAGGGTTTGCTAAAATCATCTTTAAGGAAGCCAAAAGTTCCAGCTTAGGAACATAATTAACAAAATATAAATTTCTTCTAAAGCTATTTTACAATATTTTAGCAGTAGAAACTGTGTATGATTCACTATGTTTTCAAGGTATTTTACATAGTATTTAATTTTCATTACTGTAACAAGATTTTAATCTCCCATTTCTTTTGTGTGTAATGACAGGTATGAGCTGTCTCAAGACCTGTTAGACAAACAGATAGAGATGTTGGAGCGAAAATATGGTGGTGTGAGGGCCAGAACTGCAGCACTCACCATTCAGAGAGCATTCCGTCGTTACACTCTCCTAAAGAAATTTGCTGCTATAACTGCAATGGCAAAGGCAGAGAAGAGGCTAAGTAGGCGATTCCAAATGGGCAGCGAACCTTGTGCACCTTCGGATTGGCATCACCGGCAGATGAGGAATGCCATCTATAAAGATATACAAGATCCTTGTGACCAGAATCAACAGAGTCAAGTAAGATTGGCTTGTTCTCTATTTGAATAAATTTTAATATGCATGGTCAAAACACTTAGCTCTTTTGGAAAACTTTATATAATTTTAACCCTTTCGCTGCAACAATTGACTAAAGTCAATTGGACGTTTATAGTCCTAAAGTGCACTAATCGGTTATAAAAAACTATATTCTCTTGTGGTGATTGATAGATATTTGCTTATTTCAATATTCTCATTGTTTTTTCAGCCAAAAATATGGCAAATGATGGCAAAATGACATTTTATGAAAAGCTTCATCAAATACAACTACGCAGCAAAAGGGTTAAAATGCAAAATAATGTGGTTATACCCTCTTGCTGGTTAAGTTATCAATATGTCTGCAATTTTGTAAAACAGAAGTTTCCTAAGGGGCTCCCAATAGCCAAGTGGGCAACTCTTTCGACTTTAGTGAAAAACGTGGGAAATTACCTAAGCTTTCAAAACACTTTTAATAAACTCTAACAATACTATACTATAACATTTAACACTATGCTATACTATACTAAGTTTCCTAAGTGAAGTGGGCATTTGTACATACATCATCCTATTTATATGAATGAGACAAGGTCAGATCCATGAAAAGAATTTCATCTATAGACAAAACACCTATACTTTATTAACCACACAAAGGATATCTTGTAATAGCAGCTCATCGTTTAATTTTTATTTATACTCTGTCTTCTATTGTTGTTGAAGTTAAGCCATAGTTAAATCTGAGCTTTGCGTTTTTCAGGTTCCTGGTGGCCCAGGTGGAGAGCCTTGTATGCCTTCAGGAAGGAGAATTCAAATGGGTGGGGAGCCTTGTGCACCTTCAGATTGGCATCATCGACAGATGAGACATGCCATTTATAAGGATCTACCGGACAATTGTGACCAGAATCCATTAAGTCAGGTAGGTTAGGCTAAGCCAATCTAGGTAAAGTAAACAAGAAAAGGTTGGAAGTATCTTTGAGGGTACCAGAATATTTCAAAATTAATCTTTATACATCCCAGAGTGAATCTAATGTAATCTAACTATAAAGTTAACCCTTGAAAGTGGATGTAATTAATGTATAGTTGATGGAAATGTCAAAGCAATGGTCATAATACATACTCTGAATTTATTGTAAAACCCTTAAAGAAACTTTTCATAACAGCCATGCCTTTCACTCACGCAATTATTTTTTGTTAGCCTTGATTGTGATGTAGTAATGATTCATAATCTCTACTTTAATAATCCTAAATTTTTTTGTTGGCATTAAAGTTAAGCCTTAATTAAATATGTGGCTTGACTTCTCCAGGTACCAGGTGGTCCAGTTGAGGAGCCTTGTGCGGCTTCAGAATGGTACCATCGCCAGATGAGAAATGCCATCTATAAGGATCTGCAAGATCCTTGTGACCAGAATCAACAAAATCTGGTAAGATAGGATTGTTTTATTTTTGAATGCATAGTTATTTGTGTCCCCTTTTTTTCTCACCTTATTCTATTACATTTGAGTTCTCAGTTGCTCGTTTACCTGGTTTGCTTTCTTATAACTTCGGTGATGGATGTGAAATACTCTGATTAATGTGTAATTTATTTATTAACAAATTGTTATGCTGTGTTTGTCTGTTTAATTTTGTAAACTTAATTCACATAATGTGAGGGAATCAAGAACAAGTATTGAAATATATAATTGTCATTTAGGTAATTCACTAAGTCCATATTGTTCGTACTCAGACAATAGTATTCAAGGTTAACTGCTGTTTATAAAATGCTGTCATTGTATTGTAAATGCAAATTGGGATAATCCAAAATAGCCAGTACAAAAGTGCAGTTTACTCTGGAAAGTTTCTGTTAAAAGAAAAGGCTAAAAAATGTTGATAAATCCTGCAGCAGATAGTATTATTGTTAAATGTTGAGTAAAGATAATTTGAGACCATTCTTTGACTGAAAAGCTTGAATACATAAATTTCCTTTATATTAATGGCTACAAATCAAGCATTGGACAAACATTCTACATGGCCATTTTCATGAGTACCAATATCACCATTAAAATCTTCACTTACTTATAAATCCTTCATTTCCACAGCATTTCATTCTATGTGAATAATTTCAGACTTTATTTTAGAAGGAAACTAAATTTCTTAGTGGTCGGTGATGTAGGAAATAAATGTAAAAAATGAAAACAAGAAGCTAAATGTATTCTTGTTCTAACATTTTTACTCCAGTCATAATCTCTAAAATCTTATTTTTAGGAATATTATTATTTCTTTGGTCAGGATTCTGAAGTAATTACATTAATAAAGGTTAATTCTATTTTTTCTATATCCATATGGTTTGTCTTATAACTCTTCCCTTTAGTTATTTTTTCTTTAAATATGGTATTGGTTCCCTTTAGTTTTTGGTTACCAGTGTCACTGTTTAAGTTACCACTTTTAATTCTCCCATATACTTTGAGAGTTTAACACTAGCCATATATTTTATTTTTTCTTAGTTCCTGAGTAAAATTTAACAGCCTTAAACACTGACCCATAGAGTGTGAATCTTTAAATATGTTCTTCTCTGTGAGATGAATTGACTCATAAAATAACACCCATCTACAAATTATTACAACCTACATTCATGCAAGTAAATATTACCTTATACTTTTTAGTGTTCCACTAATTTGAGAATCAGGGTTATACATTACTTCTTTTGATTTTGAAATGTAACTATTATCCATGTAAATTAAAAAATATTACTGAACCCATGTTTTAGGGTGCTTAAGTTCCTTTCATACATTCCAAAGCCTTTTAAAATGTAATCAAATGCTAGACTTCCATGAAGAGTACAAGTAAGGTTGAATATATAGAAATTTCAAAACACAAGGCTATTTTGTAAAAGGGTTTTATTAGCACGAGGAACAGCAATACTTTGTCACATATGCAAGGAACATTTCATAACACTGGCTCATCCTAAGATTCTTTCTTACATACACCATTAGAGTATTTCCCTGATCTACCATTAGTGTTGAAGTAAGCCTCATTTAAACTTTAGCTTTGCTCTGCTAGGTTCCCTACATAATTAGAATTAGTATTGCGTAGGTAAAAATCCCTAATCATCCATAGAGGAATAGCCCCTCTTAAAATTTGGCCATGTAATTAATTTGATGATCGAAAAATCAGGTGGAGCCAGTTGCTCAGAGACCCCATCAGCGTCCTCCCAGGCCCGTGAGATCTCTATCAATGAGAGAACGACGGAGTACGTCGCAGATTGGTCGTGGTTTTGCTGGGGAGGAAAGCTCCCATGGAGTGGGGCCTCCCATGCGTGGCCCTTCTCCTCACGGTCTCACTGGTCCTCCTTCTCAGTCCCTGCCTCGAAGTCAGTCTGCGGGAGTAAGTGCTGCCAACACCCGCTCCCTAGATGCTGAAGGCGGTGACCTGTCAGACACTCCGTCGTATAGCCAGTTTGAGGAAGCCTGTGAATGCTTTACCAATGGGGGTCCAATGCATTGCACCAATTATAATAAACACATCTGGTTTCATTTGAATATGTCTCCATACTGTGACACTACACATGACTATGCAGCCAAAGAAGAATATTTAGAAGATAGAAGGGTAAGCATCAGAGAGGAGAAGATTTTTTTCATAATTATAATAATAATAATAAAACATCTTTATTCGGGGAAGAATATCTTAAACTGTAGACTACAGTTGGTAGTCTTAAGAGTGCTTTAAAGTAAGTTCATGGGATAATTTGGACTTTTAATATGAAGAGAGTAATTTTATTGTACCTCTGCTTGGTGCCATTAATAGCTTTGTGATTTTCACAACAGAGCTGAATGTAATGAAGGATCTTAGTAAGTGGGTGAAATGTCTAATTTATCTGAGCCTTCATACCTTGAAATAATGCTTATGAAAGCAAAACTATATAATCAAACAAGTTGAAATTAATGCTGGAACATGGAGGGAATTGAAAGCCTTGAAATTTCCAGCTATCCCTTGGGGAATGAAAGCATAAATTAGTAAATTGTTTTCCCAAGTTAGTGCAAGTGTAATACATTCTTGATTACACTCTGACAAGGGTTTCAATTCTCGAGAAGTTAATTCTTAGGATGATGTCATATTCCCTAGCAGTCTTAATTTTAATACTTTGTGTTGCTTCATCCTTTTGCTCTATTATTTGTAATGTTGTATTTGTTGTTGCATCATTGTTTTATTTATTTAATTTTTAGTAATATTTGATGTTTGGTGTCCTGAATATCTGTCTCAACCAAGTGTTATTGTTAGAAATACCTTGGAATCATTTCTATCTTTTCTCTGTTCATGTTAATCTTTTGACATTATAAACATCAATAAGAATGTGGTATATCCTGCTTTAAACTAACTAAAATAGTTCAGAAACAAAATGTTTATTATCTTTTTTGTGGACCTTCACATAATTAAACTTTTAATTGAAAATGGAAAAGTTGAATTGTTGTGTAACCATCAATCTTCTGATGCTTTGTATTTTTTAGACTGGACAAACAGTTGGACATAGCAGGGACTCATCCTTAGGTAGAGGAATGGCAACTAGTCCTCCACCATCTAGTGGACAGAGTGAGCCAGGGAGTGGGGGAACACGAAGTAGCCAGCGTGAAGGTCGGAGAGTGCCTCCTGAAGTCCCCAAGCGAACCTCTTCTATTTCCATGCGCTCAGTCGAAGGACGTAGGATGCCAAGTTCTGGATCAGGGCTTACTCCACAAAGGGGTTCACGTGGCTGTTCTGCCAATCTTACCAAGAGTGCCGAGAATGGTAGTCTTTCAAGTGTTCAGTCATCAGGAAGTGATAGTAGTGGATTATCTACAGATCGTACGACTTATGAAAGTTCAGAAGGTGACAACCAAAGTTCACCAATTTGGAAGAGGAAGGTTCAGGTAATTTCATTTATGCGTTGAAATACTGAAGAATCTTAGAAAAATGTCACTATGGCTAGAAAAGTATAATCTTGTCTGTCATCTTCTAATACAGATATGAGAAAAATGGACCTTCATGTAGGATTCTGTTTTATATTTGGTTTTTTGTTGAACTATCATTGACAACGTAAAGAAGAGCATAGAAATTTATTTGAGGAAGTTGTAAATTATGTAACTATATGTTGTGGCATGCTATCTAACATTCTATTTACTTTTGTAAGCGGAATGAGTGAAGTTTCTGATGGTATTTCCTTTAAATTCTTAGTATCTAATACCTTTATCTATAGATATTAATCACTTAATATACTAAGGTATTAAAATTTAATTTTCATCATTATTTTGCCTTTCTTCTTAAGGAGTTAATGTACTAATTCCTGTTTCATTGGTAATATTTTTGGCTGCATTGAAGTTTTGCTTTTCCATGCTATATATGTATCGATTTTCAAGATTTTTCTTTTGATTTATTGCAGTCATCCTCACCAGAGCACCATTCCAATGGCAGTGCTGGGATAACCCCAGTCACGTCTTCCAATATTCCTTGTCAACACCGTGCAGTGACCATGACCCCAGCTCACAGCCGTAGTGAAGATAGGCAAGCATCTCCAAATTTACAGGCAAATGTATCTCATCTTCCAGATCCATCTCCAACCACTCCAACAAATAATCATGTCACCCCCCACGAGTCTCCACATCCAATTTACAAGGTAAATATATTTATATAAAGAGTAGAAAGTTTGTATGCTTATGATTTTCAGTATTTCCCATAACTGAAGAATCATAAGTGGTATCACTTTCAATATTTACAAAATCATTTACTGTTGTCATGTAGTAGTTCATAGGCCACTTTATATCTGGTAGTCCCTGGTTTGACAAAAATCAGTTTATTTCTCAATAGGAGTACCTATAGTAACTGTGTTTTTAATGGACAGCATTATTTTCTGTTATAAATTAAACCGTCATTTATTGAGATTTGTATATAAAAATACATGATAAGAAAGGGAATTCCAACAAGTATTTCATCATATTGAATACAAGATACATATGTTATTTTAATTATCAACATAAGACTTTGTTATACAAAATGTTGTCAGTCTTTTCATTTATGAGAAAAAACAAATAACTGCTTTTTACTCTAGAGCATGCTACATAGAAACTATGGTTTTTACATAAAACAATATGGAAAGGTAGTAAAAGTGTTAGTTACCATTTTCCTGCTATTATAAAATTATAAACTTTTATTATTATGATTTAATGCCTGCCTTTGTGTCATTCTATCTCTAAGAGTTCATTGTTTGTATTTTTATTACTAGAAAATGTTTCAAATTTACAGTAAAACTTTAATCTTTATTCTATAACTTTCAGGTGTCTGACACTGTTAGGAAACGACAGTATCGAGTTGGTCTCAATCTATTTAACAAAAAGCCAGAAAGAGGGGTCACTTATCTTATAAGAAGGGGCTTCTTGGAGAGTACTCCTCAAGGTGTGGCAAAATTTCTTATATCCAGGAAAGGTTTGAGCAAGCAAATGATTGGAGAGTACTTAGGAAATCTTCAAAATCCTTTCAACATGGCTGTTTTAGAGTAAGTGTTCTCGCCTTTTCCACATGTTTTAAATAGGTTCATCATACAGTTAATTAATAATTTTACTTTTTATATTGCAGTGCATTTTCACAAGAACTGGATCTGTCTGGAATGCAAGTTGATGTAGCTCTTAGGAAATTTCAAACTTATTTTAGAATGCCAGGAGAAGCACAGAAAATTGAACGCCTTATGGAGATTTATGGCCAAAGATATTGTCAGTGTAACAGGGATGTTGTAGCTCGCTTCAAAGACCCAGAGACTGTATTTGTTCTTGCATTTGCCATAATAATGCTTAACACTGACCTCCACACTCCAAATCTGAAGCCAGATAGGCGGATGAAATTAGAAGACTTTGTTCGGAATTTAAGGGGTGGGTGGATACTTTATTTAACGTCTCATGTTTATTATTGAAATATTTTGTTTGTAAGTTCAGTTTATATGCCTTGAATGCATTTTCATATTTTCAAATTGATGCAGCATTTGTTTTAACTTCTGCATTATGGTCAAAAATATTTCTTTTATATTATGTGGTTGATGTGCATCAGTAAATTTTAGTCAAGCTCATATATCATTTATTTATTTTTGCAGGTATTGATGATGGGAATGACATTGATAGGGATATGCTAATAGGAATTTATGAGCGTGTAAAAGCCTCTGAATTCAAACCTAGCTCAGATCATGTGACTCAAGTAATGAAAGTTCAGTCTACAATGATTGGAAAGAAACCAGTAAGTAATGATACAGTTTCTCAGATCTGATCTATTTTATACTAGGTTTAAATTTATGATGTCTTCTCTATTTCCTCTCATCTTTATATATTAGTATTATCAATTTCATATAATGATGATATTCACTACTACTTGATGTTTCAAGTAGTTTTCTAATAAAGATAAGAGTACCGATATGTTAATATAGCAGTAATTGAGATTTTACATCTCCTTTCCCTTTAGTATGGATGTGCTACATACTTTTTATGCAAAATAACTCGTTAAAAGTTGGAATTTTCTTTAATTTGAGGGTATTTTTCTTATAGAATCTGGCACTACCTCATCGCAGACTAGTGTGCTACTGTCGCCTATACGAAATACCTGATATTTATAAAAAGGAACGTCCTGGAGTACATCAAAGGGAAGTTTTTCTCTTTAATGATCTACTAGTGATCACAAAACTCCTAAGCAAGAAGAAAAGCTCAGTGGGTTATGTATTTAGGCAGAGTTTTCCCCTCTGTGGAATGGTGGTCACATTATTTGAAGTTCCATGTAAGTAGAAATCTCTAATCTTGATAAAAAACTATTTGCTAATGGCAAATAATCCTTCCTAAATTCATTATTAATAATATGTTGGTTAAATTTGTTTGGTTAACTCCAAAATTGAAAATTGTAACTAAAGAGAGTGCAATTAAGCTTAGTTATGTCATCAGTTTATTTCAATTCGTCATGATTCATCATGAATCATGATTGGAATGAAATAGTTGTAAATTACTTGAAATTTTATACCTACAAAAGATTTTTCTGATTTACTTCTTCTAAAAATAGTTTAATAGATCCCATGATCTCTCCTTTCTCTGTAAAGGAAATATTTTCATTTATTTTTCAATTGATATTGTATGTAAGCATTATAACTAAATTATTCTGTCATAATAATTACTGATATGCTGGATACTAATCCTTGAATTCTTTTTTTCCAGATTATTCATATGGTATTAGATTAACTCAGCGAGTGGATGGAAAAGTCCTTGTCACATTCAATGCTCGTAATGAGCATGATCGTTACAAGTTTGCAGAGGACCTCCGTGAATCCATTAGTGAAATGGATGAAATGGAAAGTCTCCGGATTGAAGCAGAACTAGAGAGACAGAAGAGTGGCCGCGGGGGTCGAGGTGCAGCAGCAGAGAATAGAGATAGCGGCGTTGCTGACATAGAAGAAGCATCACCAAGGGAGGGAGCTGGCTGTAGTTTGGCAGGGGAGTTCTCATCAGGAAAGCACACAACCAGATCTTTGGATAAAGGGAGTGGTTCCGATAGGATGGAAGTGAGGGAAGATGAGATGGCATCAGCGTCGCCAGCAGCATCCAGTGGGTGTGTGGTGATGCGGTCGGATGGTACAAGGAACCGGGAGAGGCCAAATACAGATGGAGCCCTGAAACGCTCGGCGCTGAGCAACTCTCTCCTGGACATTCACGATCAGTGTGAGTGTGGACAGCCTAGGGTTTCTCGATTCGTGATGGAAGTCTTCTGAGTGTTCCAATATGAAGTGGGTCAGCTTGGATGTTGGATGAATTTTGATAGGGAAAGACCTGAATGGGGATGTATGATTTCAACCAGCTCATTAGGGTATCTGTCGAGAAGTGTGGCACTCACCATTGCAGCATTGTCACCCCAGTGCTTGTTCAAGGTATCTAAGTTACTCCGAGGAAAACATAGCTTGTTTTTAAAAAAATTGGAAAAGAAATAGCTTTATATAAGCTTTGCAGAGCACAGATTTGTTGCTGCTTGCAAGGAAACTTTTGTGGGAATTAAAAATATGATTATTTACTAAAATTATGGCCTAGTTGCCTAATTGAAGCTCATTATGTAAGGAGCTATAGAATTTTCTTCTAAGGGAGGGGTTTTGAATGGGAGTTGTATTGGGCGAGTAAAAAAAATACTTATTTCCCTGATCATAAGGTGCATATTGGTTTCAGAAAAATCAGGTTCAGTTACTTTCATTGCAACTGATTTGATAAATAACTGCTATATGAGAAAATGAGTTTAAGCAAACAACCGATTCATAAAATAGTAATTTCTTTGAATCAAAAGTAGTTCTGTGGTGCAGTTTTATAAGGTTGTGAAATTTCTTTCTAGATATTACTTTTAAATCCAGACTTTTAGTAATAACTGATTGTATGATATTTTTCTCGCCCAATTCAGGAAATAAGCTATTATTTTGCTTATTTCATAAAGTATTATTTTTTGTGAGGAAAACAAATGTTTTCAAATACATCACTCTGTTTAACCATATCAGATGTTAAACTCTTGGTGAGGAATGACTCAACTGAATAATGAACTTAATGGGGAAAGTAATGCATAAACAGATAATTGGCTTATTCCAACATTCAAGAAGCAAGTGGAGGAACCCAGATAGCTTAAAATTAGGCTTTGCTTGTTTTTTGCATTGTAATTTTAGTCTCATTTGTTGTGCATTTTAGAACTTGAGACATTTTTATCAATGTAATGAATTGTCTGAGAATCTAGCTCTTTTCATAAGCTAGGATAATTCACAAAGTATCTACTCTTTAAAAGAGTTAAGTAAAGTACTGTCTATCTCCTAAAGAAACCTCTACTCCTTTCTTAAACTTAACTTGGTGTTTCTACTTCAGTGTATTTGTCCTCTCTACTCTATACTGTATCTCCTTTACTTATAACTCATTCCTGTTCTCTTATTGTGTAATTTTATTCCTTTAATCAATTCTAGGCTAATTAAATTGATCTTTGAAATTGGGTAGCTGAGCTAGAGTTTTGCATGAAGTAGTTGTAATTTTAATCAGTGCATGTTGAGTAAATACCTTACCTTTATCGCTATCAAATTGGACCATGTTTATATTAGGATACTGTTGTCTAATCAGGAGAGTTTCTTCTTTCAAGGGAAAGATTCAGCTCGTATGAGATCTTTTTAATTTTAGACCATCTTTTGTGTTAGTTTAGTGGATGTTTTGTATGTTATTCTAAAATGTGCATCTTATGAGCAGGAAAATGTAGTAGTTTGTACTTACTAGTAGTTTTGTATTTTTATTTATTCTTGTATTTAGAGATAGTGATGAATTTGGAAATACCTTAATTTTCTGGTAAGAAATGCAGACCTATAAGAGTAATTATGTGAAAATATTTTTACTTGGATGCCAGTATAGATTATGATGAGTGTGTCAATGAGCTTTAAAATGATTTTACCATACACACTCTTAAAAAATTCATTTGCAGATTCATTCACTCATTTGAAGAGCTGAAAATATTCATCTGAAAACTAATAAAATACAAAACATACCTCATGATAAGAGGTAACATGAATAATTCAGTAGTATATCCATTGTATTCCAAATCCAATTTTAGCGACAAGATAATTTATACCATTTCCTGTTTTTTGTTCAGATAACATCTGCATTACCTACCAGAAAATAAGGCAACAATAAATTTTCTTTAAAAGAAAGTTTCTTTCTCTAGTAATCTGGCAGGAGAAGTGAATTCATAACTTAGTTTCTTTCAAGTATTTTTAGTTGCTGGTGAGAAGCCACAAAGGAGGTTATATATTAGTATTATCAATTTCATATAATGATGATATTCACTACTACTTGATGTTTCAAGTAGTTTTCTAATAAAGATAAGAGTACCGATATGTTAATATAGCAGTAATTGAGATTTTACATCTCCTTTCCCTTTAGTATGGATGTGCTACATACTTTTTATGCAAAATAACTCGTTAAAAGTTGGAATTTTCTTTAATTTGAGGGTATTTTTCTTATAGAATCTGGCACTACCTCATCGCAGACTAGTGTGCTACTGTCGCCTATACGAAATACCTGATATTTATAAAAAGGAACGTCCTGGAGTACATCAAAGGGAAGTTTTTCTCTTTAATGATCTACTAGTGATCACAAAACTCCTAAGCAAGAAGAAAAGCTCAGTGGGTTATGTATTTAGGCAGAGTTTTCCCCTCTGTGGAATGGTGGTCACATTATTTGAAGTTCCATGTAAGTAGAAATCTCTAATCTTGATAAAAAACTATTTGCTAATGGCAAATAATCCTTCCTAAATTCATTATTAATAATATGTTGGTTAAATTTGTTTGGTTAACTCCAAAATTGAAAATTGTAACTAAAGAGAGTGCAATTAAGCTTAGTTATGTCATCAGTTTATTTCAATTCGTCATGATTCATCATGAATCATGATTGGAATGAAATAGTTGTAAATTACTTGAAATTTTATACCTACAAAAGATTTTTCTGATTTACTTCTTCTAAAAATAGTTTAATAGATCCCATGATCTCTCCTTTCTCTGTAAAGGAAATATTTTCATTTATTTTTCAATTGATATTGTATGTAAGCATTATAACTAAATTATTCTGTCATAATAATTACTGATATGCTGGATACTAATCCTTGAATTCTTTTTTTCCAGATTATTCATATGGTATTAGATTAACTCAGCGAGTGGATGGAAAAGTCCTTGTCACATTCAATGCTCGTAATGAGCATGATCGTTACAAGTTTGCAGAGGACCTCCGTGAATCCATTAGTGAAATGGATGAAATGGAAAGTCTCCGGATTGAAGCAGAACTAGAGAGACAGAAGAGTGGCCGCGGGGGTCGAGGTGCAGCAGCAGAGAATAGAGATAGCGGCGTTGCTGACATAGAAGAAGCATCACCAAGGGAGGGAGCTGGCTGTAGTTTGGCAGGGGAGTTCTCATCAGGAAAGCACACAACCAGATCTTTGGATAAAGGGAGTGGTTCCGATAGGATGGAAGTGAGGGAAGATGAGATGGCATCAGCGTCGCCAGCAGCATCCAGTGGGTGTGTGGTGATGCGGTCGGATGGTACAAGGAACCGGGAGAGGCCAAATACAGATGGAGCCCTGAAACGCTCGGCGCTGAGCAACTCTCTCCTGGACATTCACGATCAGTGTGAGTGTGGACAGCCTAGGGTTTCTCGATTCGTGATGGAAGTCTTCTGAGTGTTCCAATATGAAGTGGGTCAGCTTGGATGTTGGATGAATTTTGATAGGGAAAGACCTGAATGGGGATGTATGATTTCAACCAGCTCATTAGGGTATCTGTCGAGAAGTGTGGCACTCACCATTGCAGCATTGTCACCCCAGTGCTTGTTCAAGGTATCTAAGTTACTCCGAGGAAAACATAGCTTGTTTTTAAAAAAATTGGAAAAGAAATAGCTTTATATAAGCTTTGCAGAGCACAGATTTGTTGCTGCTTGCAAGGAAACTTTTGTGGGAATTAAAAATATGATTATTTACTAAAATTATGGCCTAGTTGCCTAATTGAAGCTCATTATGTAAGGAGCTATAGAATTTTCTTCTAAGGGAGGGGTTTTGAATGGGAGTTGTATTGGGCGAGTAAAAAAAATACTTATTTCCCTGATCATAAGGTGCATATTGGTTTCAGAAAAATCAGGTTCAGTTACTTTCATTGCAACTGATTTGATAAATAACTGCTATATGAGAAAATGAGTTTAAGCAAACAACCGATTCATAAAATAGTAATTTCTTTGAATCAAAAGTAGNTCCCTGAGCTAAAGACTATGATATCTTTTACTAATAATATTTCTTTGCTAGCTGAATGACATATGTCAAAGAAAATATACATTATCCTTATGGAGAAACTGCATAATTCCCAGTGATATCGTATTTGGTAAGCTGTTGCATGGCATTAAAACTAAGCAACGATGACTTGTTTAAGGAGAAAAGACTGGATGACTTTATACAATAACCTCATGTTAATAACTGTAATTGCTGTGATTTGTAAGTGTTAAGATTTTAAGCTAATATCTTTCCAAAAGGATGAATAAAACCTTGTTCTCATACATAATAATATGTTTACTGCTGAGCAGTAAAGCAATTCTTTGTGTGACCTAGTCTATATAAAACTCCTCGGAAATGGTGAAATGCTTTTTCTAAGAATGCAGTATTGAAATTTTTCTGGAATTTCGTTGCTTCTTAAGTGCAGGATTTAGCTATGTATGAATTTGATTGTGATGTTGGTAACAAAGAAAATGATATACAAGATTTGAATTGAATATTTATGAACTTGCAGTGCTATATTGTTTCCTGAAGGTTGGTTTTTGTTTCATAATGTTCACATTGAGCAATATGAAGACTTTATTCAGTTGATTTCCAGTTATAGATTTTTTGGCATTATTTATCAATAGAAGGTGTAAGTCTGTAGGTATAGTCAGAATCAAAATCGCTGGATTTCATATTGTTTGTGAAAACGGAACATTACCAGCTTTGTGTTTTATAGTTTTCTTTGTGAATGAGAAGTGTAATTTGCTGTTGAACTACATTGATGAAACACCTACTATTTACCTGCATTTTATTTGTGTTTACTGTAGCTGAAAGCATGTATTTCACATTTCCTAATTTAGGGAGTTATGCAAAAGTGATTGGTTATTGTGGCTGTTCCCATCAATCGCACTTAAACATGGATATTATTGTATAATGTATATAAGATTGTATTACATGTACAGTTCATGAAAGACCCCATATGCCGAATCAATATGCTATCGATTAATAAAATTGCTGATATGTATGGATGATTTTAAATGAATTTGATAAATCCATTTTCTTTCTGATTTTCTATGAATGAGCAACATATAGCTCTTTTCTTGTTAATATAAATGACAGATTCTGCAACTCTGACCATATGTCATAAGTGTTTATCAAGCTCAATTAATGGTTTGTATGCCTTAGGTGATATTTAAATATAGTGGCAGAAACCTGATGAAGAGAACTTTTCACCAAGAAAGTATCCATCAATGGTGTCCTTTCCATAATATTTGATTTATCAGTCTATTCAGAGCCAAAGATTGGTGAAGGGTTGTGATTACCAGATATATTGTAACTGAAAGCAACTATGGCTTAGCCTACTATTTATGGCTATAGAAGTTGCTTCTTTCATCTGTCGCATGTTTTCAGCATTTTTTCTCTTGATGGCCAGTAAAACTGGAATTTATATTTATGTATTGCAAAAATAAAAAAAATCTCATGCAAATAAACTATATTTGCCAAAGGATATAATAATTTCAAGGAGATTTCGTGAAAAACTTCCCTTTACAATTTAAAAAAATATGCAGCTTGCTCATCAGCCTAAATAACATAGGCAATACCGCTTGTATAGTGACAATTAGCCTTTCCAGAATTCTGTTTTCTTGACTCTGGATTCATATACTCGGGAATTCTAATTCTTGTGTTTTTTATTTCATTTACACTTATGGCCTCGGGTAGCCTTCAAGGTGCCACAGTAAATAGTTAGGTATTATTTTTTTAACCTTCATTGTTCCATTTAGAAGATATGACACTTCAGTAAAGGGATGCTTACTATCTCTTTCCTTCTTTCCTATCATATCTTTTAGTTTAATTTCAGGTTAAATGACATGGGAATATAGTAAAAGGCACCATGTTACATTTCACCTCAGCCAGCAAAATCCAGTGTCAAAACACACCTCGACACCAGAAAATAAGGCAACAATAAATTTTCTTTAAAAGAAAGTTTCTTTCTCTAGTAATCTGGCAGGAGAAGTGAATTCATAACTTAGTTTCTTTCTGCCATTTTTAGTTGCTGGTGAGAAGCCACAAAGGAGGGGGAGTGTTGGGTCTTTGGATAGTGGCATGTCCATCTCATTCCAGTCAACTTCTGCCAGTACCGTAAGCAGAGATTCCTCACCACAGCAGACAACAGCTGCTAGTAAAGGCTCAAACTGTCCAAAGTCTGTCAGCTATCAACAGTCCTTCCTCGGTGGCTTGTTTGGGAAAAGGGAAAGGAAATCTTCAAGATCAGAAGAAGGTGGACCAATAGCATGTGGTATGCTCGGGGGGACAAGTCCAGTTGGTCGCAGCACAGAAGTGTAAACTATTTGACATAGGTACCCTATCATGCCATTTGACTGATTTTTTTTAGTTCTCCAAGTGTCGGTACCCCTTCATTCATCCCTTTAGAGAGTCTAGTGGAAATTCTGGTGCTGACGTGTGTATGTGTGTTGCACGTATGCCTACGCGTGCCTACATGTGATCCTTATTCATTTGTGGCAGTGATTTCAATATCCTGGAGGGGAACGGTCGTGTTATAAAATTACCCTGAAAATCCTGCTTTACTCAGGCTTCATTCCTATTTTGAATCAAATTCTATGGAAGATGTATGGAAAAAAGAATGTCAGCAGACTTAAATGAAAATTTGAGCTGAAAAAGGAAAGGTAAATAATTATTTTTATTCATGGTCATTATAATAATGGGGATATTTCAACTATTTTTAATGTAGTTTTTTCTGAGTATTGAGGCTTGTAAATTATGAGGAGCTGTTGTAAGTGATAACTACCATTGCCATGGATAAAAGTGTGGTTATATAATTTAACTTTCCAGTAAAATTATTAATCCATTTAAGAGCCATTATTCTGTCCCCAAAGTAATTGCCTTAAAGGTCTGAAGCATTCCATTGTGAATTTCTGTACCAACATCATTGTCATCAGGCATGCTTAGTACAAAAATATAAGGTGTGAATTGAGCATTAATCCTTAACCCTGTAAAGGTAAATGGTAGTTCCTTATTTGAATAATTAGTCTATGAAGATAAATTGCTTCTCATTTTTCTTTACCTAAAACCTTTATTTATGCTTTCAGCATCTGATTTTCATTCAAATAGCTAATATTTGCCAAAATCCTTCCAGATGTTAAGGCTTTATGTTGAATAAACCTAATGACATAACCATAAGAAAGTAGTGGTAGGAATGCAATATCAACATTTTCTGGGAGACTATGGTAACTGGTCTTTTAGAAACATTATTATTGATTAAACTTTTTGTTTTCCTTAAAACAATGTAAAAATGTATGTAACTAGAAATCTTCCTACAGAAGTGTCACTTTTTATTTGTAATTATATGTAATTAATGTTGCACANCAGTTATGACTTATCTTTGATTTGCTTTTGTTTATCTCTTATTACCAAATTAACAGCTTGCCCTATTGCTTTAATAGACATACCATCTTCAAATTACAGGGTTCTGGATCCTTAGGTTTATGCATTTCACTGACAAGAGGAGAAACCAAATGAGAATGATGAAAATTATAACTAAATTTGGAAGATAAAACATTCTTAAAGAAAACTATGCTATTTTTTAAAACCATCAGAACAGCTAGCCATAAATGAAATTACTATTCTCCTCAAGGCAAGAGTATCATTCGAGCAATTCAATCTGCAGAAACATATGAGAGTTGGAATAGAAATGCACAAACTTTGCAGTTAATGTAACTATGCATTACACGTTGCTGTGAACCTCTGAAAAGATAAACTGAAAACTATCAAAGATTTTCCCTGGTATTGGAAATATTCTAATAATGGAAAATTTATTTGCTTCTCCTGACAAATGATCTGAAGAGAGTTAAAATAAATTTCTACAATGAAACTAATGATCCTCCAACACATACAATTCTATGCTAACTACCTCCAGTAAATTGTTCTATCAGCTGTCTTCTTTGCACTCCTGAATAAGTCTCTTCTTGCTGAATCTGCCCAAGATAGCTTACCACCTTGTTTTTGTCAACCCTAACTTCCTCTTACATCACATCATCCTGACTGGCACCAGAAGATAGATCTCTTTCTGAGAATACTCCTAAAGTTACCATTACCCCATGAATGATTACTCCCTCCTTAATAAGGCCCCTGCTCTATCAAACATCAATCGGTGGCAACCATAACAAAGAACTCAGCTACTGGACTGCAAAATAATTAATCTGTATATTCTCTAAAACCTACTTCTTTGCATTTTCCCTCCTTTCACTCTACCCTCTTTCACACTGCTCTCCTCTCTGCATCACAGATATGCTTCCTAGTCCATATTCATGGAACTCAAGGGAAATAATGAGTATCTCCAAGAATACTAATATATCCAACAATTCAGCTTTCAATCAAAGATGTGTAGCTGTAATTAATCTTGGCAATTTAAGGTTAAATCCGTATATATATTCTTTCCTCTGACGAATCCTTGCAATGTACTTTGTTTAAGGAGAATAAAAAAACTAATACTAACAAACTCTGATTGGTCTCCCTCCCCACTCCATAAAAGACATAATATTTCTCTGACTCCTCAGCCATGAAGATAAATTTGATTGACTGTAGGTAGGTAGATTTTTCAAAATCTTAAACGGAAAAATTAATTAGGGTAGGATAACATCAATGTCAGTTATAACTATGTCTGATAGGAAAACTCAAAAGTGACCGGCTCCTGGTATGCTTTTTGTTGGATAAAATTTTAATCATTAGCTGGGTATAAGTTTTTCTCTTTAATATTCCCAAAAGGTAACTTAAAAACCATGATAGGAGTACTTTTGATTTAGTATATAGGTAATATAGGATTTAGACAGTGAATAACAACTGTATCCAATGAAGCCTAACATGCAATTCATATTACAAGTATTAACTTAAAACCTATTATTAAGGAAAGGCAAAATATCACTTTAGTAATTTATCAAACTGGATAGGATCCCTGCTGTATACCAATAATCAGTTTTCTGACATAGGTCTTTGATCTCAAGGGCAACACACTCAAACAATTGTGCCTTATGTGATTTAATTATAATTTAGAACATCATTTATTTTGGAAATCTGGTAGAACCCACCCAAAAACAATGACTTGCAAAATAGTTCAGTCAATGCAAAAGCAGTAATATAACCAGAATGTTACGGAATCGATCAGTCGATTGATCAATGTTACTGAAACATCTTTTACAGAGAAAAAAATTATTGTAGACTTAAACTACATCTTTTTAAATAATTACTTACTCTTGAGTTCAAAATGAATTACAAGTTTAGAGCTCTGATAAATGTGGTATTTGTTACTACCAGTTCTACTATCATAAAACTTCTATATGAGGTGACAATACTTCCAATATTTGCAAAACCTATTTTCAAAACTGACCCCAAAGAAATGTGCATCTCAATCAATGATATTTGGAGATTCTTTTCATAAATCCCATGTCTGTCGAAATACTTTCTTGACTCCTCTTCCATAGAAATGATGTAACTAGTAAGTGACATTCAATATTATTAATAATAATAAATGTTCGCAAACTTAAGTTTTAGAAAAGCCCGCATTAATAAGAAAATGCCCACTCACTCTGAAAGAAAACGAAGCGAAATTGGAAGGATTCGAAGCAAGATGGCGGCAACATTCCTCCAGAAATGTATTTTGTGTTTTGGTTTTCTATCGCTGTTTCACGCTGCATTTTCAGCTGCACAACGTAAGATGCTAATGTCTATTGATATTTTAATTAATCAAAAAAATTTTCATTTATCAAACTCGAATGTTTAATCAATTTCTTGTGCGGCTGCATTTCAGATCGTACCCATCTTCGTATCACAGAGCAAGAATTTGATTCTTTACCGATTGACGTGAGTTAATTCGTAACGTTTATCATTTAAATTACTAGGTTATAGCATAAAGCTTTATTTATATATCATTTTACGGTTTATATTCCAGATTCTAATTCAAGGAATTGTAAGTTTGTTTATTACGATGTATGGTGTTATGTGCATAGCTGGAGACTTTAAGGAGATACGAGCAACTGTTGACCTAGAGAGCAGATCTTGGGAAACCCTGCGAAACATACCATCGTTTTATACATTCATCCACCGTGGAAAAGCATTTTCTCCTGAGTATAGTTTGCATTTAGCGATGAATCATTACTCAAACCAAAAGTCATCCTTAGAAGATTTGGATTACTAGTTGTGTTTCTCATTTTTTATTTAAATTAATCATTGACTTAAGGTTTTTTTCTTCACATTCATATTATTTTCACTAAATTTATTATACTTTAATGTTAACTTATTGTTGGTCATTCCCTGCGATTGTGGAAATAATTTTATAATAGGAGGAGGCGAAAGAAATATGGAAAGTATCTGATAGTATTACTCGAGGATAATTTTTGGAGGAAGGAAGACGCGTGTATAATAAAAATTTACGGTTTATTGATGAGAAAATTGTAATTTTTGCCCATTTATTGCAAACCTGTGGAGAAGCTCATAAGTATGATGTCGATTTACCACTGAGGTATAATGGCCATTATTGTTAATCTTAAGTAGATCGCCCTAGCTCATAAATAATTATCCATGAGGTTACCAATAAATCATCATATATACTGTTATATAGCCTTTGAAAGTCTTAGATTTTACAAAATGTAAGAGAATGTTACCAATCATTCAAATTTTGTAAACATAGTGGAAAGGTATCTTTTGATTCCCTTTTATCATCTTCTGTAACTAGTTTTGTTTAAAATCTGAGACCATTTCTTTACAGTATTTGATAAAAATTAAACAATCTTATATCAGCAATAAAGTCTATTAATGTTCAGCTTGGAGTGTCAATTTACCTCTAATCACCTTTTAGTAAATTTTATTAATTTCTAATTGATGAGAAAAACAGCCAACTTTAGTCATGTAAATGATTCTTTTAGTAGTACAAGAGTTTTGCCACTTTTGGGAGATTCAGATTCTGCTCCAGCAACATTTTATCAAACCAAAGTAAAAACTTTTGGTTTTCAAACGTATATAGCCCAGGAGGAAAGTAATTGAATGAAATTGCTGTTTGTTATTTTATGTATCCATATTTTATTAACATCTTGTTCAGTGAAGATGTAAGGCAAATGAAAGGAAATGGATGGGTAGTTGATGAGAAAGGGAAGGATATTAATGTTTTTCAGCGTATCATTTGATTTATCGCCATATTTTTGAGGTCAGAATTCTGTTAGGATTTTATGGGTGGTGACACCCTCTGGTGCCTCTAGATGGGGCTCCAGAATGTTCCTGTGATTGAGTATAAGGAGCAAATCTTGGCCTCTGTGAAACCCAAGATCATAATACTCTTTATTTTTGTTTAAAATAATTTTGTATGTGTGTATCATTTCATATATGGCTAAAGCTGTATACATTCCTCCAAGCAACATTTAAAGGAATCTCGTGTGGGCAAAAATGGTGGACGTTCTTAACCTTTGTAATGTTCAAATTCCAAATGTTTTTAGATGAGCATACACAAATACTAAAGGAATAAGTGGAAGTGAAAAGTCAATGTTCCCGGGACTCAAACCATCATCTTCACCATTCTGGGTGGATGCATTAAAAAACTGAGCTAATTTCAAAATCTCTTCTCGTTAAGTTCCATTCATACTTCAAGATAAATTCTTAGGTGAGTTCTTTTATCATTCTCATAGTAATATATTTCTAGGTATATTCGTGAATAATGTATTTTGACATTATCTGGATTTGTATAGTTTAAAAAAAGAAATTTCACTGAGAGAATTCACATCACAATGAGAACTCATCCTCATAACTTGTAAAACAAAGAATGTTTATAAGAATACATTCCGAATTATTAACTAACAATCATGATGTATATAGGTACTGTCAGTAATGGTTTTTGGTTTATGCATAAGTTCATAGTACTTTGATGCCTCATTAATGTGGTAAGTATGTACTATTCAAAGAAAAGACGGAGGTCTAAACAGGTGAATGCTGTGTTTTTTTATATACTCCTGAAATGTAAACCCATTTCAGAGAGAAGACACTTACTAACCGGAATGAACTGGGCAAAGTCTTAAGCTTACGCAAGTTCTTGGTCAAGTAAACTCCAACTAAAAGAGAGGCGAATGAGCAATTTTACAAAATATATAAATTGTTCTATTAACAATGTAATGTACATTATCTTTCAATATTTTGATCAATGTTCAATAAGAGTCTGCAATTAAATAGTAGCAGAATTTAATATGTTGTGAAAACTTAGGTCTATTAACAATCACTGCAGAGAATTGATTGATATGTGTACCAGTTGCTGCTGCTGATAAAGAGTTTTTCTTTCATCCTAACTTCGTCAAAAACAGAATTATATCCTATTTTTACCATTATCGCTACCTAAGGCCCCTTCCTGCCCTCTAACCCGCATGGCGAGTGGACCAAATCATTCACACCTTTCATTTCCACCCACACTTTACTTTGCCTCCAAAATTAGGGAAATTTCGCACTTATTTTTTAGCTACCGAAAGGGTGGGGAAAAATGTGGGAAAATGCTTGTGTCTGTGAGAAAGAACCCAGCTTTTGAAAAGTGAACTCAGAACTCGAGCATCAGGAAAGTAATGAAAATATATAATTTACAGTTTCTGTGTAAATTAGAGGAATGTATTTGACACTGAAATTGGTGCTTCAAATATTTTGTACATTTTGTTCAGCTCTGGGAATTTCTTAGACCTCTTCCAAGGCGAGGTATCTCCTGGGATGCGGTTGCAACCCAGAAGGAAAAAAAATTATCCTGAAAAATATTGAAAAGAGAAATTAAAAGAGTGCACAACAGACCCACAGTTTTGTTACCTAACTTCAGCAGATCTCGCTTCTAAAACTTGAACTCACTTGAAAAAGCAACATGAAATACTCCTGGAAGAAAAAGGATGAAACTCAAAAATCAACCCTACCAGAGGACATTCTTTGAATATCGCTTTCTTGGATAATTTCTGGGGATAAAATGTGAAGACAGTGTAAACTAAGGAAAGCGTAATAAAAACTTAAATTTGGTCCCATGTTAACCTAATGTATGGTGCATTCGCTTATGCTGAAAGTATGTCTGAATTCCTGGACCATGACGTTGATCCAGCAATGTGAAAATATTGAGAAGCTTCCTGAATCAATAGGAAACAGATCCACTTCAGTCTAAAAGAGCCAGGGTAAGACGGCGTGGGAGTCCATGTATATTAACCGCAATATATTAGTTTTGGTCAAATTTTGACCCCCTAAGGGTTGTCTTGGCACGGATTTTAGTTTTTGTATAAAAGTAGATATTTTATCTAAGGCTGTGATAAAGCTGAAAACAGTTCCATTTGAAGTTCGCATACAACAGGTATTCCCTTCTAACACGCTCAAGATATTCGCGAAATTCCTGCGACGCCTTACCGCATTTTCGCATAGCTTTGAATTCTGGTATAGGAATGCCAGACTCACGTAACCTGCCTTAGACGTTAGTTCTCGTTGTGCCTCACTGAATGGCACATGCTCAAACTGCGAAGGATATATTTTCCTCTGGATGTGAAATAGTTCAACGTACAAGTGAAAAGGATTTTGCCCGCAGTATTTATAGTGATATTTTCAAAATCTGTGAAACGAGTGTAATTGAGAAAAACGCAGTGTGTCTAATCTTCACTCTTTTGCTCTAGTTTTGAGCCCCTGTATTGAACAATGGAGTAAGCAGTTGTTCTCTTTCCGGCAATTTCTACATGTGCGAGAGTACTCAGAAGCTGTCCCCGAGAAGTATATCTCGCGTTGAAGAACATCGATAAAGGTTATCTTAGATTTTGCGACCATTGATTTAAGCATTATAAATATATTACGGGTGAGTATATTATGTTAAGTATATTTGGATGTGATATTCTAAATTAACTCGACGAATAAACAGGGAGCAATTCAGGTAGATCCTAAGTAAGATTTGATTCTGATATTGCAGGGGAAATGTGCTGAAACTCTTAATTATATTTCGTGTGAACGGCTTCTTGATGAAAAGCGTTCGACATTCCAAACGGACTGTCAATTTCTGCCATGTTAGTTAGTTGACGTTTGAATAATTTCTCTAAATCTTCCGAATCCACGTTGTCGATCTTATCGATTCCATGTTTCTGCATCAATTTCTTTGCATGTGCCTCCCGCAATGTAGTTTATAGGCTGTAAGATATATTCCTCTATCATAGCTAATTTATAAGGGAGGGTTACAATTACAACTTGTACTAGTTACTGCAGGAGTTTATTCTTACGACAAAGGATTCGGCGCTTATCTTCGTTTATGCTAATCGTCCTTAAATCTCGGTGACTTAATCGCAATGTATTTCGAAAGATATCCTAAAATTTCATTAATATTAGGGTAGTATATCTATAGTCATCTCATATCTCACCAGCAATATTTGACTAAATATTTTAATCTATGCTTACGTCTTTGATTTAATATTATTGGTAAAATTAAAAAAATGCTGTTTAGATACGCAAGTCCTTTGTCTCATTTTGTTTAAGG
>KZ312408.1:936126-965047 GCA_000376725.2 Ladona fulva
CGTATCTATGAATAAGTTTCAGATCCCTTTTTCGTCTGATCCTTATCTTAAACTTTGTCTTAAGTTATGATATTGCCAAATATCTGCTATAATATAATACGTTTTGGCTTCATCATGTCAAAAATTTAATATGTTTTTGGGAATGAATATCCTATTTACCATTATGGTAAAAATTTCGAGATGATGTCAATTGAACTTGAATTAGTGCGTATTTGTCGCGTTTATGCACGAAGTATTAAGATTTATGCACCTTTTTTTAAATATAATCAAATTAGTAGAATTGAATCAGAAAACAAAATGGTTATTATTTTTTTGGTCTTAGTAGAGATTTTCAACAGAAATCGTAAGGATGTCGAAATTTTAATTATGAGAGCTCTCCAGTGGCATTCTTCTCCATGCATAATAAGATAATACTCCTTGTTATAACATTTTTATGACTCGATAATAATTTTAACCCTGTAATAACGTTATAATGTATAATATTTTTATGGCTCTGTTAAATTCTTGTTCATTTCTCTTTAGATTTCGAGTAAAAGAATTCTACTTCTTTTCGATAGCTCTTTGGCTGATGGGTTTCTCGCTGTCTCTTAGCCCGCGTGATAGTGAGTGTCTTCAAGACCATCATCGCTGGACAAAACTTTCCGGAGGTCCCACTAGGTTGGTTAATTAAGACATTTTTTCCGTTAGTATTCAGTGGTGACACGGTTACTATCTAATGTTTGATATACTATTCATATCGTATTTTTATTTCTCATTGACTTATTGAATTCTACAGTATTTATTTCTACCATCGGGCTCCCGGGTAGCCAAGTAGGCAACGAATTTGCATTCGGTGAAAGCGGTTCCAGTTCGATTCCCGGTGGCGGCATACGTGCGAAAGGACCTAAGCTGGGCTCCCGGATAGCCAAGTGGGCAAAGCGTTCAAATTCGGTGAAAGCAGTTCCGGGTTCGATTCCTGGTGGGAGTCTACGTGCGAAATGGCCTAAGCTGTCGAAGCACTTTTAACAATACTACTACTACTATTTCTACTAATCTATTCATTAATGGAATAACAAGTGTGAAAAATAGCGACACGACTGGGACTCGAACCCAGGTCTCCCACTTTCCGGGCAGGTATTCTAACCTAAGGTATTCTATTAGAATACCTGCCCGGAAAGTGGGAGACCTGGGTTCGAGTCCCAGTCGTGTCGCTATTTTTCACACTTGTTATTCCTCTGGGATTTTCGTAGGTTTTACAACCTACTAAGTTACCTTCCTTTCCTTTAATCCTTGTGATTTCCTGGGGGGAAATAACCTCATAACACCGCTTTGTGAGCCGGCTGCCTCTGTGAGGACCTCGGACGGCAGGTTGTGCCACTATGTGGAGACTGCCAGTCTTGCTCACAAAGCATTCCCTTAACAGTGTGAGAGAGACGCGGCACGGTAGTTCAGTGGTTAGAATACCTGCCCGGAAAGTGGGAGACCTGGGTTCGAGTCCCAGTCGTGTCGCTATTTTTCACACTTGTTATTCCTTTGGGATTTTCGTAGGTTTTACAACCTACTAAGTTACCTTCCTTTCCTTTATCCCTACTCATTAATATTCGCGTACTCTGTTAGAGTCATTCGAATTTAATGTCGTAATCTCAATAACTTTTGCGATCTGAATTTGAGTAAATAGAACTTTTAGGGAATATCACTCTTCCTAGTCACTGTGATTCATCTTCAATAGAACATTTATGAACACAGAAGCACAATAGAACTCTATATCCATAGACCCTGAAACTGAAGTGAAGGAAAGGTTCCCCTGAATATTAATCTTGACTATCGATATTGTTTATGAGTTATGAAGTATATAGAATCTACTAATTCGGCCTCGACTTTGTGGTAGATCTCCATTATAAATAATAAAGATAGAACACTTACCTGTTTAACCTGAAGATGACCCGAAGGGTCGAAACCATGGTCGTGGAATAAATATTTTTGGTGGTAACGGTAGAAGTGTTCTTATAATCTTTATTATTTATATGAAGTATATTTAAATTCAAGCAGATTTGGGTTGTTAAGCATATTATTTTGTTGGTCATTAACGATTTAGAACTTTGGCATTCTAATTAATGGCGATTTTGAATGATCGGTTATACAATCTTCTTTTTGTATTGAATTTTATTTCATTTTAAAGGAATCGAATTCGACATCACTCGAGAATAGGCCGTTCGCTTTTTTATTTTCTCTAGGTGCGATTGGCGTTCGGAATGAACGACAATTTTTACTGAGGAATAGATATTAGCATTTTCTGCTCGTCATACATGTGGTGATATCGTAATTGTAATACGAAAGAAATAACGGCGCCTATTTTCAATTTATTTAATACATCTATGAAATCAAGCTATGTTACGAGTATACCTTTCCGTGGGCGATAAAAAAATTAAGGAGTCCTAAGTCTTTTATCTGAATTTTGCAAAGAAATTTGGAAACAAACACTTTCGATCCAATGGTCATATTCAAAGTAATCTAAATAGCTCTGAAAAAGGGAGAACATGTAATACTGGATTCCTTTTATAATAATCCAGCCGGGACCAACATGAGGTCTAAAGTGAATGGTGCAATCTTCATTTTGGATCGGTGAATGTCCGTTATCCGCCCAAGTTAATCTTTAAATTTGAATTATTAATTAAAAGAAGAATTCTTCGGGATATTACCGACTTTTCCGCGATAAATTAACTTCCTGTATACTGGGAAGTTAAAAGAATTTGATGTGCGATTAAAACTTAAAACAGCATTCAATGACAAAAATCAGATTCTAATTCGACTATTTCTTATGGTACTTCTTCCAATTTGTTTCGACCATAAATTCCGTGGAAAACTAAACTCGACAGATTGACGTGAAAAAGGCGCCGGTTTCCGAAGGAGTTCTCTCGCTTCTCATAGAAACTTGGGCAAATGATGTCCCTCCCTCTTCGCATCCTCTAGAATACAAATCACGCCATATATCCTAAGTGATGCATCAAGTAGGCGAAAACGTTATTGTTGAATGTTAATGAGGGTGTACCTATAGCTAACATGCGTTTGACCAACTTTATTCGTGCAGAACACCATGGCACCCGGTGGTTTGGTCCCCGGCTTTTGAGTGCCACGATAATTTGGAAACTGCGCGATAAATTGGTTGTTGGACAATGCTGAGATTTGTCATTAATGATTAGTAATTGAAATTTGAATTAATTAATTAATTTTTAAAATTTATCCTCATAGATATTTATGAAACAACACTCATTTACCTCAGGGTTTGTATTTCCTTTGTATAAAAGACTTGAAATTAAACAATACTTCTGTCATTTTTACGTCCGGATAACAATTTTCCTTCCCTATTGCACGCTTCTATTCCAATAAGGCATACTTCCCATTTTTGTTTAACAAATAGTTAAATACCACTAAAATTTCTGCATTCTACCAAGCAATACAAATAGCAATTAATAATGAAAAATCTCAGCCTTGCCCAACAAACAATTTATTGCGTGTCTTTACTAAATCCTCATAGCACCCAGTCGCCGCGGACCAAATCGTAGCGGACCAAATCGTCGTGGGACCAAATTACCCCACGACCAAATTGTGGTGAACCAAATCACCGGCTGCGCAATACAATATATCAGGATATCCGTAAGATTTCGTGCACCCCAACAAATGCCTAGGAGTTGAACTTTGTATACTGATAGAGGGAGTGATATATTCATCACACTAATCGTGGACGTAAACTGTATTCACCCTTTTTTGACCGATCGAAAAATTCCAAATTCCACTATTTGCAAACTAGGAAAGACTCCGATCAACTCTCTGGAAAATATATATTCCAAAACCTGAAGACGGTTTATTCTTTGTGCCAGAAAATCTTTAATTCCAATTCTTCGATTAAATCCACCGCACAAATATTGCTTTCTCGTCTCGAGTAAACCGTCATTCTTTCCTCATTTTGCCAGTCTTTAATTTCACATCATATTCTTCTGATAAGCCGTGTGTATCGCAAAAGAAAAACGTTGTAATAATTATAATTTCGTAGTAATAATTATAATTTCGTTGTAATAATAATGATGGTTGGCTACGCTTCTGTTGCCGCACTTTAGATGCCACCGCCCGGGTGCGGTGCACCCATAGGACGGCACGGCTCAGAATACAGCAGTATATCTGCAGAGAACATGTTTTTCTGTACTCACTGCACATCTCAAGATAATCGTAAGAGCGAAACGTTCATATTATACAGTCAGTCGCTTTGCTCCAGCATTTTAAAAGTGCTTATTTTGTTGTCGATAACAACATGATAATCGTACCGTCACGAAAGCGGATCAACAGACCGGTTCTGTACGTCTGCAAGACAAACGTTTTACAATTAAAGATGCACTTCTTAGTACAGCCGGAAATTCAAACAGGTAAATTGTTCATCGGAACATGGCGTCTTTCAAACGGTTTTTAAATGAAGTATCCGCTGGACTGTTATTTACAAACAATTCGTTAAAACTCATACTTAAGTTAGTTTGAGGAACCTTTTAAGAATGAATTTCTAACTTGAAGAATGACGGATCGTTGCAGAAAATGAAAACTTAATTCGTTACAAAATCCATTGAGAGCGAAATGCCTCCTGCGCCTTTTACATTTAAGCCCTGCAAACCGCCAATAGCGCGTGGCAGGGGGTGTAAAACACATATATCCCTAACTAACCTGGATAGCTATTAGCTTCTCTGATACTTCGCGGGATAAATGACCAAAAATATCTATCCGTCCTGGCGACTATTTAACTTTAAATTTTAGGACATGACTTTTAGGACATGGTCTCTGCTAAGTTGAATGAAACTTCAAAAACTTATTCCTCATTAAACAAGTCCGTAAGTGGGCCATTTGGGTTGCTCTGAAAGTCTTTAACTGATGAAATATAACGCGTAACTTCTTTTCGAATCCCATATCCGTTGCCATACCTTTAGAAGTCGTCCAATGCACCATATGCAGGCGGATATATAATTAGGTGCAATAGGCGCTAGCTGAGGGCCTTATCATTATAGGGGCCTGAATAACACAGTGCTAATAAATTCTCAGTAAAATTGTTCTGATTTTTCGCTTCAAGAAATAATGTTATATTCGTTGAGTAAGTCAACATACATCATAACATACATTTGGAGAGGGGGCTGAGGCGACTAGGCAAAATGAGGAGTGATGAAGTATGCCATTGTTTTCCTCACTTAGACGCTAATTGGAACAAGTCTACGTAATTGAAACTCAATGATTCTACGAGTAACACTTTTCATAGACGTTAGAAAGGAGAGGCCTTAATCAAAGCTATCATTACGCATCACTCATACCTCAGTAACTTTTGTAGCACAACCTCCAACAAAACTGATTGTGAGATAAAAGTAAATGAAAGATACATTTTTCTCTATCCTTTACCAAAAGTCAAACGAAAAATATTCCATTCATCAAGATATACATACACGTACAGTCACTTGCAAGTCTTTGTGCAAGTTCTGTCGCTGCTCTAGCGGCCAAACAGTGGACTTAAAAATTCTGAGGTGATTTGCAGGTAAGAAGGAAAACAGTGGTGGAGGTATATTTTTTGGAACTTGAGGAGAGTGAGGGGAAAGAAGGAGTTGCAGTTTAATTTCAGGGAGCCGGAATCGAATAGAAACATCGCCTCGCAACATTCAAATGGTTTGAAGGCTACTTTGGTCTTCGATTGAGATAGTTCCCCGAAAGAAAAAGCTTTTCTGCTTCAGGTAGACGACTATTGCAACTTGGTGACGTTAAGCCGATTTCAAGGCACTTCAACCTTTGACTAAGTTAGGATATGAATGTGAGGGTTAATGCTGATATTTTTACTTTTTAAGCTGTTCAGGATTAATATTCATCTAGAATTCAATGAAATAATATTTTGTGTTACCTTGACTTAGGCTCTATTATTTCATTGAATAAATGTTTTTGAATGTTAATGAAATAATATCACACCATGGGAAATAGAATTATCACACTGACGGAAAAATATTTTTTCATCAACTACTTTATTTTTAATCGTTACCTCTACCGGAGAACTTCGAGAAAATCTTCTTTTAGATGTATTAATTATATAAAAGTCATACGCTTTGTCATCAAAATGAATTTTCATTGAATTGTTCAATTCTTAAAATTACTAATTATATAAATGGCTTGTTGGAAATATACTGAATTAATTTTAAAATTCAGTGTTGTGATTGGAAAGTCTCCCTCTCTATTAATATATCCTCTACGGATACGAATGTGGAAAGGATAAGGAATTTATCACTCCTGATGAATACCGAAATGAATAAAATACCGAGAATATTTAGGTGATTAAATAATGGGTGATATGTCCTCCAATCTCCGTTGAGCAACGTTAATCAAACATTTTCGCATTTATGTTGATTAGAAGGTAAATATATTGCTAGAAGATATTTTCTTTGGAACGGTAATAATCTCCAAACTCTAACCTCTCTTATTGTTTAACACCCCCTCTAATCAGCGTTAATTTAAGTCTTCTTACCCTTATATTTTCCGTTGTTTATCTTCAATCCACCTTTTGCACCTCTTTGTTTATGTTATCCAGCAACCTTTTTAACGTCTCAGAAACCTCGGCAAATAGAAAAAAACCACTTACACAAACCACACCACAATTACACCTTATCAGTTTGTCTCATTTTTTTCCTTCATCATTTATTCCAACAATTTGAAAAAAGCAAATGAGTGACCACTCAGTGATATTGAATCATTATCATTGCTTTCTGAGGTCCTCCTCGGATATTATCGAGGGTCAATCTCTGAGGCCCAAAATTAGGGGGCCCGAATATTAAGAATAACATGTGATGTACGATAATTCTGTTTTGGCCCGACAGAATACTTATTGAATTAAGTCCGAATGGGAAACAATTAGTAGAAATTTGGCACTAATAAGCTTCCAGTATGCAAGTAATTTTACTACTATTGTTAAAAGGTTTCTCTAGAACTGAAGACTTGGTTTATCCTTTCGTATTATCCTCTTTCCTAACGCAAGGTAATTTCTTATTCTATCTGCTGAATCTGAAAATTGGTCTTCTCTTACACACGCTTCCTCTTTCCACCCCATTCTCCGATTGAATATTCTTAGTGAGAGTCTTTGACGTATATAATGAGGAGCTAGTTTTCCGAAATAGCTGTCATTTTTCTCCCTTATTTCTTACAAGGAAAAGGATAAAGGTGACTTTGCACGTAAAGGCGTGCACCTATGAGAATCCCAAGGAAAAATGGACATGAAAAAAGTCTGATAGGACCAAGAGGAACCTGGAGTCTTCCGCTTTCAGGGCAGAAGCTTTAACCAATTAAGATATCGAGCCAGTACATATTCTCAAGGTGTTTTGTAAGCAAGGGCTCGATAACTTAATTGGTTAAAGCACCTGCCCGAAGAAAGGAAGAATCCATGTTCGAGTCCTGGTCCTACCAGACTTTTTACATGTCCGTTTTCCTTGGGATTATTCCCTTATTTCTTTTGGGTATTGACACAATCAGTCTCATGTAGATCCATTGCCATCACTTCTCTTACGTAATTCACACAGGCTAGTTTGTACTATACATTTATTTCATAATATTTTTATTTGTTACTTTGATACATTCTTAATTACTTGAGACTTCCTTATCCTAAGGCCTTAGTTAACAGCTCCAAATTCGGCTTAGAGAATAGGGGAAGGGCATTCATAAACTTCATTTTCGTCGCCATGGTTTCTTTGCTTCTATACCGAGAAATCGTATTTTAAGATGAGGAATTAAACAGAATAACTTCATTTAGCGTTTTTAATTTTAAAATTAAATTCGATGAAGGAGAATCAACAACAAATTTTAATAGCATCAGCGAATGTGGCTTTTCAGCCAGAATAGAGAAGAATTTGACTGACTTAGAAATTCTGAACGGTTAAATTCCTTATTCTTAAGTAATTCTAAAGGAGTTATATATTTGAGATTTGCAGCTAAGCAAGGGGAAATCGAAACCCATTTTTAAAAGTGGAAGGGAATTCTGCCGTTTATATCTTTTTCTCCTCAGTATATCACGCTGAATCATTAGTATTTGGGAAAAGAGAATTGCAATTCAAGAATTAAGAAAGCATGATAGAAAGTTAACATTTATTGCCATACTCTATCCCCATCCTAACCACGAACTCTCGAAAACGAACGAGTACTAAAGAGTGCTTTCTTGGAAAACTACAAGAGGTGAGTTGTGTCCATCAGATATTTTAAGTTGGAACGTAACTTGTTCTATTTTAAGTTCGGAAAAGAAAAATTTCTTTTGGAGTATATTTTCGAGACCTATTCAAATGAGCGAGGTATGTTTGAATCCGGTTCCCTGAAAGTCCACAGCAATTCCTTCTTTCCCCTCACCCTCCAAAAGTTTCAAAACATATACCTATCATCACTGTTTTCCTTCCTATATCACTGTTTTCCTTCCTATATCACTGTTTTCCTTCCTACCTGCAAATCACATAGTACCAACAGAATGTTTGGCTGCTAGAACGGCGACAGAAATTGCCCATAGACTTTTGCAAGTGACTGTACATCTGTGTGACTGACTGTAGGCCGCCTTCAGGCGTATGGCAGGGGGTGTAAACACTGTGTAATTTATTAGGTTGTGAAGTTTTTCCATCACTCTATGCACTTTAAAGAAACTCTATGCAATGTAATTCAAAACTTTATTTTATTTATTCTTACCGTTGCATAAATCGGTGCAATTAAAATCCCACGGTTGGCGACGTAACATATTTATTCTGAAAAAGTTAGACTGTCAATTGAGAATCAACTGGGAATTCGTGAGTAAGAAAGTGAGAGAGTAGCCCTAATCACATCCGCACATTGAAGACCAGTTAAGGGGGTAGGCCACCCTGACTGGTGCGAAAAATCGTACTTTAACCTGTGAATCTATTGAAATAAAACCTTTGGAACTTTAAATCTATAAATTCATTTTGTATGTAGCCGATATCTATAAATTGGTTAAAATATCCGATAGTCTTTAAGACTATAGTCCAGGAAACAAACGCCTATAATATTTGCTCGAGTAAACGATGTGTACGATTTAGTCTTGGCATTTGATCCGAAGCTTTGAAAAATCGACTTAAATATAATCTCGAGCATCAAGGGAGATTTTGGAAATTTGCAAAAATGCACAAATGCTAAAACTTTAAGTAAAACATTCCATATGCACCATATGTTTTGATTTTTTATTAATTTCAAAACTTAGCTTAAAATAAGAAATTTTCCTATGCACGATAAAGAATAACGTAAGGTACATTTCGGAAAATGTTCATGCAAATCGGTTCACAGCAGATTGAGGTATAGTGTACAACGTTTTTAAAACCTATATACGAGTTTTTATACCTATATCGTTGCTTCTGCCTTCTTGCAATGGTAGCATGCCCGATCCAGCAGCTGTGCGCGAAAAATTAGAATTCTCGGCAACAGGAAATGCTCATCACTTAATTCTATGAGCAGATGAGTTCTCTAATCGCGTTCAGTGCGAGCTAGAGGAACGGGAGATGTACTTCACTGGCAATAAACTTTTAAATACTATTCTCTGTGTCCGGACTTCGTGGAAAGACGATTTACTGAGGCATCCGTTCATTAGAGCCGAATCTCGAGGAACGAAAACAAAAGTGTTAAGATAATTTAGATTTCTACCGCGGTGTATGGCAGGGGGTGGTTTAGGTAAGGTGTGTGTGAACACCTTACCTAATTCTTCCCTATGAGTTTCTCTGATTGTATGCTGAAAGAACGACAGTAACTTTTTTTTTAGCGATCTGTTCCTTGTAACGGTTTGTCGATGCCTCTCGGAGATCGCGTTCTATTTTTACAGGAATAACGTCTTCTATTTCGCCATAAAATTCTGAACCGATGAATATTTTTATAAGCTTCTGTCGGTAAACTAATCTTCTCGCGTGATTTCCACCCAGGTGATTCTATCATAGTCTTAACGCTACCGTCAAACCTGAAATCTCCACTGACAAAACGTTATACGTTATTACGTATAACGTTATACGTTTGACCATCTCTAAATCTGAGACTAACGCTACTTCACATGGATACCAAATTGGCACCGGTGTTCGAGACTAAATCGAATGAGGGAAAAGTACGCAATATCTTTAACTCAGGGTTCTACTTTTCAGTCTCTGAATTCTATTTGCCTTTCCTATGGCATCTCGAATATGTTCCTTGAATGATAAACTACAGCCGAGTGTAACTACCAGGTATTTATTGTGACACACGAACTCTAATGGATATCCTGAAGTGTGGTATTGTACGCTAATAACGTTAGTGGAATGCGTGAAAGACTTCGCAACGCACTTATTTAAATTTAAATTAAGCTGCCAATCCTTGTACCGATGCTAGAGTAGATCGCTAAATGATGGGCAGTAAAAATGATTTTAAAGCAGCTTATGGTTGGTTACCTAGGAGGAAGTGTAATTTAAATATAAAATTAAGGAAAACTTAAAAAGAAAAACAAACTTGGTGGTGCGGATAATGTCAGCGCCAGCGCTGAACTATGGGAGAAATACAGAATTCCCAAATTTATATAGTATGTCAGTGCGGTTGATATTTACAAAGCGGATGAAACAAGCCTCTCTTGCCAAGTTTCGCCAGTTGGTTCCTTGTGTTAGCACATTGCATTTTCTAAGCATAAAACGGAAATGGACCGTATAATGTGTTATGCCATACAAATATGACAGGTTCTGACAATCTAAAACTTACAATCGCAGGGAAAAGTGCTACCAATAAGACTCGATGCTAATAAGAGTTACGAGTGGAGGCTTATGAAAGTTATTGATTTTCCTTTTGTTATTACTAAAAATTTTGACGTATTTATTACTTTATTTAAAAATTTGTAATTAAATTTTCCTTTCATTTCACATACTTATTTGATATACTTGAAATTTACGTTCAATAAATTTTTAAAATGTCGAAAGATCATTTGTTTAAAATATTTATTGTTTTTTAATTATAATTCGTTTTATTGTGACAGTCGCTAAACTGGGTCTAAATGTCCTATTCCCAATGCGTCTTACTTAAGAGGAATTCACTGTAAGACTTTTACCAAGTATACATAATGCCGCATTGATTTATGTACAAGTAAGGCGTGTATTACTATAATTCAGTTCAGCGAATGTTAGCAGTTTAGAGTGAGAGCGAAGATGGCTTTTTCTTTCCTGTCTCCTTATAACGGATCCATTGGAGAATAGGACGAAAGACCGCCTCTCGTAATCCAGAGCGTGCATTTCCTATGGTAGAAATACGCTCTGTAGAAACATGAGCCTAAAAATATAAAGTTAGTCATAATAATGAAAAAGTTTTAAATACTGTATGAAAGTAACGTCGGAAATAAGCGCGTGATTTATTTGAGGTCAACTAATAACATTACCGTATAGATTCATTAAAATATCTAATATGAGTATGATTATAGTATTTTGCAAGTGCTGTAACAATGCCTCCAAAGTGAAAATTCTAGAAAGTTGTAAAATATTAAGCAGCTTTTTCACTATCAAACAATAACTTCTAATGTAGCATAATTTCTTCATAATATTTCCTAACTACGCTATTACGCTACGGGTCTTAGACTAAGTCCCAATTAACATCAACTTTACGTTAATTCATTCTCAGACTTAATGAGATCGTACATCTATGAATGATGTTAATGAATAGGCTTAAATGAAACAGTCATATGAAAATTATAACCATTGAATTTAAAAAAGAACGCAGTCTAACACACTGTTAAATACTACCTTCCTTGAAAATTATTTTACTAGAGTTCCTTATCTACCAAGCTTTCTAATAGTGTTCATTACGATAAGCTGTACATACTCTTGCTCCTAAACTTGATTTTCTTACTGATAGGCGATTTTCAAATTCGTTTTTGAATCAGGACTTAACGGAAGGACATTAATGAAGACATACTTAGCTGCCGTTTCCAACTTCTATTTCTGAATTACTCTTAAGTTAGCATTCAAATGACATGGTAAACTATTCAATGGGCTCCCGGAGAAACATGAGTGCTACGCTTTTGCATTTTGTGGAAGCGGCCGCGGGCTCGATTCCCGGTCGAGGCCCATATGTGTGAAATGACTATAGTTTTCGAAGCACTTACAACATTGCTACTACTACCAAACGTTTTCATTCTAATAGAATTTCATAGCAGCCGATTCGGTGTAACTCTAATCAGTCTGTATTCTTCCGATTGAATATTTTTGTCATATTCGAAATAATTTTCGTTCTATGAGTTTTTAAGTCTTCCGGTATTTACACTTATGTGTAGAATAATTACTTAAATTCACCTTCTTGATTATTTATAATTATAGGTCGATAACACCTATCAAACATTAAGAGTTCCTTACATCATCTCACAAATTAGTTCGTTGTTGTGATATCTTCAGTAAATGAGAATGAGAAAGAAAAGAAAAATAACAAATCTTGATATTTGTGTTTCCAAACGACTTCCGGAAATTTCCTAGCCAAGAATTTAGTATGAATCGTTTCCTTTTAAGTGAGTAAAATACGAACGAACCAGGGCAAAGAAGCCGCCATATCTAGGCAGACAATATCTAAAATGTTAACTCCAACAAAATGAATAATTGCGATACGTTTCGAATAATCTAACTTATCTTAGGATAGTAAATTTCACTTCCTTCTTCAAACTTTAGGAATAGGAGAAATAACATTTACTACTGTGCATGTGTAATTTCCCCATCAAAGAGAATCATTTACTGCAAAGATTGGAGGACGGGACCTGTAAATACTGTTAGTCGGAGAGTCATAACGCTCGCAAGATCTGAATTTAATCTACAAGCATTGGCAACTGCCACGAATAATTTCCTCCTATTCCTGTTTCTAAACTAGTTGTAATTTTTAAAATTATTGTCCTTTCTCTCTTAAATTCTTTTCTGCACAAATACTAGTTACAGCACTATACGATAGAAGAAAGGGATTTCGGAATGAAAATAAACGTAGGAAAAAGTGAAGTAATGAGATTCACCAAAGGATAAGTTCACGACCAGTCAAGAAAGCTCGTTTCGGAAAAAACACATACATGAGCTTTCTACCTTTCGGTAGGTTTATGTATGTACCTTAATATTCCCCATTACTCGCAATTTACTTTACCTCATGGTAACTTACTCCACACTTTATGTCATTTAACAACTTCTGCCTTAGTTCTTTGTCTCTTTTGTTCTACCCACAGTAAAATTCTTAACAATCCCTCTCCCCTTAATAGTTTGCCCACCAATTTCCTCTGTATTCGTTTAATTTCTTCAATTTAGAATCTCTCTTCCCCGACCATATATATACCTTTGTGTTTGTTTTTCTACCAACCTTCCCAACTTACCCTCTCCATTTTACGCCATATTCACATGGTCTGGAAGGCCTCTAATCATTTGATGCCCACATAAGTCCATGTAAGGTCCACGTATTACAAGCATTCGGCAAAACACTCAATTCCAAGGGTTTTACCAATCTTTTCCTGATTCCTTTATCGAGACCTCTAGTCGTAAGCTCCCTTCGTTCCACGAAAGCTTCTTTGGCCAATGCTACTCTTTTTCGAACTTCATCTTTACACCTCCCATCCCCAGAGAGAAGACTCAAATATAAGAGAAATTATCTACCCGTTCTAGCTTTCACCATATATTCCGGTCATTAACTTAGCTTTCTTTCCTTTGGTGAATCTCATTACTTCAGTTTATCCTACATTCCGAAATCCCGTTCTTTTATCGTGTTGTGCTCTTACTAGTATTTGTGCAGAAAAAAACGAGAGAAAAAAAAAATAAATTCAAAAATTACATGTAGGTTAGAAACAGGAAAAGGAGAAAATAATTCGTGGCGGTTGCCAATGCTTGTTGATAAAATTAAAAAGTAGCGATGGCTGTGATTCTCCGATGAACAGTTTTTTTAGGTCTCGTCCTCCCATGTTTGCAGTAACTGATTCCTTTTCCGACCAAAACAAACATGGACTGTAGCATGGGCGATTTCCTTTCATCCTACATTTTGAGAAATGAAGTAAACTGCTATAATAATAATCCCAAGATGAATTATGTAATTCGAAACATATCGCAATTTATTTATTTTGTTGGAGTTAACATCTTTAGGGAGTGTCTGCTTAGATATGCCCGCCTAACAATTCTCGTTTGTTCGTATTTTACTCATTTAAAAGGAAACGATTCAACCTAAACGCTTGCCTATGGAATTTCGGGAATTCGCTAAGGCAAAACCCTCGGAAGCCGTTAGGGTAAAACCCTTGGAATTGTGTTTCGCTGAATGCTTGTGAAACGAAAGGAGGACAACAAATGGTTAGAGGCCTTCCAGACCATGTGGTTATGGCGTAAAATGGAAAGGGTAAGTTGGGTAGTTTGCTAGAAAAGGAAAAAGAGGATCTGTTGATGTTCGGGTAAGAGAGAGTTTAAATTGTAGTAATTAAACGTAGACAGAGGAAGTAATGCTCAGTAGAAAGAGTCTGAAAGGAAGCTATTGTGACACGAATACCGGTGTAAAATACCCGAACGAATAGTAGATTCAATTGACTATTTTGGGGCTTGAATATTATAATCTATTTATAACTTATTTCACAGACGTTATACTTGATCAGAACTACTGCGATCTAAGAGTTTACATACAATATTCTTAACAGTCGTTTTAAATCGCAGAAATTTACATAATAAAGAGAGAATGGAAAAGGAACAGATAGATTTTTAAGGGTATTGTTACTTCATTTTTCATAGAAAATACCTGTACACGACCAAGGCAATAAAAATTCAAAGATAGATGGATTCCAATCGCGATATTGTATAATTTCGAACCTCTTGATATAGCTACCTAAGAAAGGCCCCTTTGGATTTTACAACATCCATAAACCAAAATATATACATGTTGGTGCTTAATTAAAGATATAACTCCGAATTTACTAAGGTTCTTACTATGAAAAAATTAATTAAAGACAGATATGAAAATATTAAAACTTTTCTCCGAATCTGAGTGGCTTGAATGGCCTGCTTTTGTCACTAACCTGATACTAAAGTGTTTCTGTACACATTGATGAAATAGATCATCTTCTATAGTAGCTTTTAATGATGAATGGGAAGCACTGACTTATAATTCACATATTGTTCCATGAAAAATAAAGAAGGAATAAATATATAAGATCATGCGAATGTAACCTATACCCGATAGCTAAATAAAGAGCGGCGCAAGGCAATTCGTTTACTTAAGAACACCCCGGAAAACAACAGCGATGGCTACGAGAATTTTCTGTTTCAGCTTATGATTGGTTGAAAATAAGAAGAATGTAAGCTAATCTATTATATAAGTGAGAATGTTCGGTATTCTTAATTTATTAAGAAGAAGGCAAACCTGAGAGTTTCAAAAGATTGAAAAAACGTTATTCTTCAAAAAATTGACTAACCTTTTGCTACTTAGTGCACTTGGTTTTATGCAAGTTTTCGTAAGATTGACGAAGTTACAGCTCTTTTTACTGACGCTGTACGCTGTAGGGGCGAAAATCTTCTACGGACGAATATCTTCTGCTACGGATAAGGCACTTGTTTATTTGGACATTTTATAAACCTGTGTCTGCTTCAATTTGTTGCCAATAAAACCTGATTCCCACATCTAAGCCAAGCTTTTTCTATACTCGGATCTCTTTTCTCGGTCTCTCTTTCTGTCAGTCGAACTAAACATGACATTCTTACATTCCTACATTTGTCGGGTTTCTGACAAAGTGACCCACATTATTTTCTCCTTAATGTGCTTGCATTCAAGAGATGCTAATGAGATATTCCTGTCAATTTCAGTATGATCACATAAACTGTGTAAACAAAATTCGTAACAGTAGCTATCAGAGCGGCGCCGTCCTATAGGTGCAAGTGGGCAACGAATTCGGGCGGCGGTGGGCAATGTAAAGCGTAGCCAACCATTAATATTATTCCAAGAGCACTATTTGTTACTTTCTGTGTGATACACACATCTTATCTACGAAGGATTATGATGAGCAATCAAAAGTTAGATTTAAACATTTAGACGAAAGAATTACGGATGACTCAAGATGAGAAAGGAATATTAGCGCAGTGAATTTAAACGTAGAATTGGAATCAAAGTTCCAATCAAGATTTTCGGGTACCAAAAATAAAGCCTTTTCTGGTATTGGGATGTATCTTTCCTAAAGATTTAATCTGAGTCTTTCCGAAGACTTCCAAAGACAGTTAATGCTAAGAAACGATCATTCTCGAAATTCAAATTGTCCAAGAAGCCTTTCCGTTCATCGATGACCCAAGACAGGCTAACAAATTTGGCTCTCATCAGCATGGAGAATGAAATTTGTGAAGGACTAGCTTCTGATGATATTGTACAAGAATTTGCAGTATAAAAATTTACTGTTTTTAATTAAATCTTATTCTGCATTTGCCTTCATTTCGTTAATGCGTAATGATATATGTTGCAATACAAATGTCATAAGCAACGTTCATGTTTGGTAGCGAAACATTCATTTTTCACACAATCATATCTTTTTCAGTTATGCGCATTCGAATGATACCAAAAATTAATATCAACTATTAAGTCTTAATTACCAGACACTATGTAAGGATACGGAATATGCATAATTAATTGTTCTTATGTTTTTTGACCAATGGAAGCTGGGAAACGAAGTCAAAAATGGTATAACAAATTCATGTGAAATCAGTTTTACCTGCGAATCGGATAATGTAAGGAATTGCTATTTAATTCTTAGCGGCGGCAGAATATGTTCTCCCACGGAGAGCAGCAGATATGCTGGGTGCGGTTCTGATTATAACTAATATGAAATTGATATTAATAGATTCACCAATGTATAATAGAATGCCAACGTAAATCAGTAGCACCTTGAATTATAAATGTTGTATTACTGCTTTTGTTTCCTAAAAATGTCCCAATCTAAACTGAGTAACCCTTAAAAATCTAATCAGACCGTTACCAGCTGAAATTTTCTCGTATCGGCTGTCCGAGCGTATGTTTTAAAGCAAAAATAAAAGAATAGGTCGTTTCCGAGAAAAACAAAATCCTTAACGAATCAAAACCAAGATTAGAATTATAGTAAAAGATATCCACGATGTTGTTTGTACTGACATGCTGTTTGACTAATAGGCTGGGAGCGGCTCTGATTATAAATAATATAAAACTGATATTGATAGATTCACTAACGTATATTATCATGCCAATATAAATCATCAGTGTTAGATAATAGCTCCAAATAGCCGTTGTTTGCGAGCAAACTAACCGTTGAACAATTCCCACTAGCGGGTGTTGGGGTTTTCCGTGGTTGCGCTTAGCAAGTATTGTCCTCGATTCTTATTTCGACAACTTAGTTGCTATTTTCGGGAGAGAAGAATAACTGAGTGCGGAGGGGGTAGGGGAGGAGTATTTATGTCTTTTGTGGTGTGACGTCAATTAGGGAGAACAAAAAAGAAGGTATTGGTCCGGTATTGCTAGTTATAACACTGTCGCGGTTGGAATGAATGAAAAAGCTTTCATATGCGTCGAGTTGTGTGGGCTTCTAGATTCAAAGAGCACTTCAAACTTGGCCCACTTCAAACACAACCACATTAACAGATCAAGCGTCGCACAACACATTCAAGAAAACAATCACAAAATTAACAGAGACAACTTAAAACTCATAATATCAGTACAGAAGCCCACTAAACTCGACGCATATGAAAGCCTTTTCATTCATTCCAACCGCGACCGTGTTATGAACAGCGATACCGGACCAATACCTTCTTCTGTTTTGTTCTCCCTAATTGACGTCACACCACAAAAGACATAAATACCCCTCCCCCACCCCTCCACACTCAGTTATTCTTCTCTCCCGAAGATGGCAACTAAGTTGTCGAAATACGAATCGAGAACAACACTTGCCAAGTGCACCGCGGAGAACCCCAACACCCGCTGGTGGGAATTCTTCAACGGTTAGTTTGCTCGCCAACAACGGCTATTTGGAGCTTTTATCTAACTCGGATGTCTTACAACAGCCGTGTTCCTTTTCCTTATAGATTCAATATAAATCAGTTTAAGAGAATCACCGCCTGAAGACAACAGTTTCATAAAATAAACATCCTTTGTTAATTGTTGTCTGCACACAATGGATAGCTAGGAAAAATTCATGCACAAGTAAAGTTTTATAAAATAAAAAAGGGTTTCTCTATATGCCAATATTATCAGCAATGGAAAACAAATCTTTTCAGTGTAATTAAAAAAGTCAAAACCGCTACAAACACTTTCTAGAGACTTTTATAGCAATAGCTTGTATTGCACAGACATAACCTATGTATGTCAGAATGTAAGTTTTCCTATGCTTTTAATTGTGTTATTTAAGTAACATCTAGGAGATACAGAGAACTACTGTAGGCCAGGAAATAGTTAGTATTCCTTAAATTCTGTTAAAATTCCCCTACCGTAATATACAGTTTCAAATTTAACTAGCTTCTCATAACTTTGGCTGGGTTAATCAAAACCAACTTCTAAACTTAATTACAGATCCCTTGAAACATCTACCATGAGGATAATTATAGTACTTCGCTAGTGTTGTGAGTGACAATTCTTCCTAAATTAGAACAAAAGAAAGAAGTACACTATTAAGATGGGTCTTCCTTAGCTTTCAATTGAGAAAAAAATTCTATCTATCTTATTAATTCCTAGAAGTCTTAAATTATGTCTTGATTAACGCGACAGTTATCTGAATTTATGACCAGGCTAATTAAGATCTGAGATATGTAATCAAAATGATTACGCTTAAATGAAAAATGCAGATGAAAATATTAACCTAACTTTATCAAAAAAGAAATTAAACGTGGACCTTATGACAATACTAATAGACTAATGAAGGTCAAATAATCAATATAATATCTAAGTGAGTCAATTACCAACGAATTAAGGTATTCAGTAGGTTCAGAGGTTAACATTCGCATTGTAATGTCGTAATTTCTTTCATAATCTTTCTCTACTGAAAGTCCGAAACCTTTGCTCGAAGAATTGGGTAACTGGAACTGTTAGCGTAAAGTGTTTGAACAATCAGTACCAACAATATTCAACTCTCCGGATACATTAACTCATATGCTCAGTAAGAGAAAAACATCAAAGTAATAGTATACGTGAATATAACTATACTAGTTAACCCATTCCGTAAATTCGGAATTTCATATTCCTACTGTACTTAGTTGTCGGTAATTGTATCATGTGCGATGAATGCCCTCTAACTCCATTTTGAATTACTTTCGTTCACTCTTAGACTTCTTATACCTGAAGATTACTTTATCACAAATTTTGAATGACACACTTTCTCACACTTACTCAAGGAAATCACTGGATACAGAGCTGAGTTTGCACTGTCGACAAGCTTCTTTTCTTCGTGTACCATTTCGTTGTCGTGTAAGTTGTATAAACACACTAAAGGTAAAATCCCGAAAGAGACACAATCTTAAGCACTTAAACAAATTCACTTAAATAACAAATACTGAATACTTAACAAATTCACTAAAATGTGTAGCACATGAAAATACCTCGGTCTTTACGAACCAGGTGACAAAGACCGCCATTTCGAGAACCGGAACTAGAACTTTCGGTCATCTTACTCACTTCCTCTGAGACGCTAATAACGTATTTCAGGCTTTTCAAGAAAATCGAAATAACTTAAAAGCGCGCTAAAGGGACACGTAATCGCCACGTGCTTGGATGGAGTACTGGTTCGTAATGGCGATCTCAAGTTGAGTTTCAGATTTGCCGTTAAGGCGGAGTGAATTTGTTTAAAGTGCTCAAGATTGTCTCTCCGGGATTTTAACTTTAGTGTGTTTTATCAACATACACGACAGCAGAATGATACACGAGGAAGCTTGTCGACAGTGCAAACTCAGCTCTGTATCCAGCGATTTCCTTGCGTAAGTGTGTCAAAGTGTGCAATTCAAAATTTGTGATAAAGTAATCTTCAGGAATAAGAAGCCTGTGAGTGAACGAAAGTAATTCAAATTGGAGTTAGAGGGGCTTCATCGCACTTAACACAATTACTGACGGCTAAGAGAGAGCGGACTGTAAGTACAGTAAGAATGTGAAATTCCGAATTTACAAAATGGGTTAACTAGACCATATTCATGTATGTTATTACTTTGACGTTTTTCTCTTACTGAGCCAATGAGTAAATGTATCCGGAGAGTTGAACATTGTTGGCACTGATTGTTCAAACAATTAACGCGAACAGTTCCATTTACCCAATTATTCGAGCAACAGTTTCGAACTTACAGTAGAGAAAGTTTATGAAAGAAATTACGACATTACAATGCGAATGTTATCCTCTGAACCTACTGAAAACCTTAATTAGTTGGTATTTGACTCACTTAGATATTAAATTGATTATTTGACCTTCATTAGTATTTTAGTATTGTCGTAATGTCCACATTTAATTTATTTTTTGACAAAGTACCAAAAAACTGGAGTTAAAGTAGATAATATGACATAACATTCCGGATAGAAAAACTTAAAAATTATGATAATGAGTTTCTGAGGGAAAAGTGCATCGACGTATATGACTTATCGTGAGTATTATCTGTGTGAAATAATGCAAATAATTCTATTTATTGAGCTGGAAAGGCAATGGTGGCAATGTTAGGAGTTTATGTGTGGAAAACTTTGCATCTAATGAAAAACTTGTAAGGATTGGTGAGCAAAAAAAAGTAAGTTAGGAAGATTGTATTCCAGATCCATATCAAAAAATTTCTCTTCGCATGCTATTACATATATTAGCGTTTAGGAAACTTATTATTGCACCATAAAATGGCGTAAACTTATATATCTGAATTATCCTGTTTGTATGGATTAAGTAAATATCTTTTGTTAGCACAATATTGAAAATTCTTTCACGCAAATGTGCTTGAATTAATATCTGGGCTTACGCTATGAGTGTAAGTTAAAAATGACATATTCCATCATTTTAATATAGTTTCGTGTACTTCATCGAAGGAAACATCGTAGCGTGTGTAGATGACCAAGAGGGAATCGGTAACATAGGATTCATTAATTGGGATGTTAACTGTAACCTCCGTATTATTTTAAATTGCTAAATACTACCTAAAAAGCTAACATCTTTAAATAAAAGCGATTCAGAGATGAAATATTGTTAATTATGACTATTAATATGTTTTGCTTGAGTGTATGCGCTCAAGCCAGTCTTTTGTTTCTTGCTCTCGCGCGTATATAAAATAAAATATAAATATAAATAGCAAATAAATAAGTTTGAATATATAATATATAAAAATGAAATTGATAAATATATTTAATGAAACAGTCATCGTAAATAAATGTAATTAATTTAATATTATTCATTAACCTTAATGGAATTTTCCGCTATCACCTAGGTTTGATCGTGATTAAATACGAATCACAAAAAAGGATATTTTAAAGAAAATTTAACATTTCAAACAANTAAAAGAGAAACTTCAATTTAAATTTCAAAATAAACGGTACCTCATTGAATAGAAAATATATTTAATTTCTCGTAATTCATTATCAGAAGTTTAAACATTGCCGGTGGGCGGGGCAACCGACGGAGAATTCGGTTTCGACCAATCAAATCACAGTAAGCGTCATTTGCAATAAATCCAACCGTTAAATTATCATTCTTTGCGCAGATTTCTACGAATTAGGTCGTGTAAAGATTTTCGAAGGAGTCAAGATGTCCGTGATCGCCATGGAGGACGTCGCGAGAACGGTAAGTTCCATGTGATAACTTACTCGATATTGAATATTTCGATCTATTCTTAAAATATAATTGCTATTTCAAGCCGAAAACTGATTTTTAAGCGTAGTCGCTGCGAAGTACAAATTCACGTCGATGGCGTATTCTAAGACAGTAGCGAACTTCAATTTTTTTAATATACTCGAATTAATTCGAGCATAGACTTATTTCGCGAATCTCGATCGTTTTAGATGTAATTCGTTAGGACATGTAAGTTGCGCGTCTGCTGTTCGAAATTCAATTTTCTGAAAACCGTTGAAGAATTTAAATCAACGCTATGCTAAAGATTTTTTCCGCCGCCGGTTTAGATTTCCCAATTTATATCTCGGCGGTTTCTCACTTGGTATACGTTATCTATTTCATACCGTGCTGAATGTTCTGGATTTAATTTACCTAAAATCGACATTTTTGTGTAGTTCAATGAATTTAATAACACTTGATTACAATAAATTCAATGATTTCAAAGTCGGGTTTAAATTTCAATAATTTCAACTGTCATCGTCTTGCGTATTCTTTGTTCGTTTAGTTCGGGTATATCGTAAAATATGGTTCTCATTAGTATTGTTAAGTAACATTTCCATCTTATATTCTTATTGATTATCTTGAGGAGTGTATCAGATTTTAATTAAGGATTTGTTCGACCACTAACTATATCGCCTATTTTAATATTTCGTCATACTTCGGGTGGCATTAGTCACACTCATTTGTTCACTCCCAGACGTAACGGTATTCCAAATTTGAATTTTTCTCGGAACAGTTCTCATTCCCCATGTTTGTCTTAAGTTACACTTATTTAATAGAAATATGTGTTGTCTTTTTAAAATGGTATTACCGTGATCACTGGAACTGATACTTTTAATAAGAGTAGTTTTATTGTTTCACATAAACTTTAGAGATGCGACACTGCAAAGTCTTAACGGAAATTCTGATTTAAATTTTCCTCGTAATATTTCGATGCCTAACTAGGACTAGGTTATAATTAATGACTTAAATATTAGTTCTTGGAATGAAATGAAAGTTCTTGCGCGATAGTTACTTTTATATTTATTAGTCATCGTTGCGTAACACTGTGCTTGAGGGTTGCGTACGTTTACACAGCTTTTTTATTAACTCATATCTTTAATCATGGACGGAATTTTTTCATTTATTACTCCCGTTTAAATATTTTATGAATTTATTGTAGGAGACGTTTTAATAATGATTCGTTTTTTGGAGGCTCCTTGTCATAGATTGGAATTGTCTGTGACGATTTAAATAATTACAAAAAATGCTTTTTTGATCAATACCTTTTTCGCGAAATTTTATTTCAAACGTTATTGTTATGTATCCAATCGCGTGGCTATAGCCAGATATCCGAAGACTTAGTGGCAAGGGATATACAATTTTGAAAGCAATGGAAGTCCTCCTTCAAAAATAACCAGTATTATTGTATGCACGGTCATGGTCTTAGTGTAAGTGACTTTGATATGATTGAAGATAGTTCTTATTTTCGATTTTTTACATTTCCAGATTGTGAGAAAGTGAAAGCTTTCCGTAGTCGACATTTCTCTTGCGAATCATTCACTCTTCTGGTTTCGTTGGAAGTAACCCTCACCGAAGATGTCGGAGGATCGCGATTGCCCGAAGCTTAAACTTAGATAAGGTGAATTTATATTTACGTTTATTGCCTTATGTTATCATCCTTGATACACGTTATCACGTTACGCAGTTTGAAATATTTTCACGTCATATTAGATTTAAAGAAGACAGACTGTGTGTATGGTTTCGAATTTCACGTTGTGAATAATCGTTGGTATCATTAGCGCGGATATTTAGCAATGGAATATTAAAAACTTTTGTCAGAGAAGTTAAAGAATAGAATCGCGTTGTCCTTGGGTTACCTCTTTTTAAATTAGAAGCAATTTAATGATTATGTTTCACTAATCTGTTATTAACGTCCAGTATAATTTTTGTTTTGTTCAGAAAACATTTCCTGAGATTAAAGTACTATTAGACAGATTTATGATTAGCAAGTCCCGGGATACCACACTTACTACCGTATGCAATATGGCGGTTTTGTGGTATCAAATTTCATGTACATATAAAATGAGTTTTCTATTGTATTTCATTTAACCCATTCCCCATTTTTTCTTTGTAATATTGGAGCAGCTGAAAAGTTTTTCCGAAACGCCTTTTGAATCGATTTTCCATCGCTTATCTCGCCATTTTTCCAAAGTTAAGTTTATGTGATTCATACTCTACATCACTTCGTAAATCTACATTACCTCTTTTTTTAAATACTTTGCAGTTTCGTGTTATAAAGATAGAATAGTGATTATATACCAATGGTTGAAATGCAATGCGGATAGCGGAGTGTTCCAAAATAGTTTTATCCCGAAAACAAAGTAATAGCTCACCGTTTAGTAAAACGAAGATTAATAAAATTATCTCTATGAATCATCCGCACCGTAATACTGCTTCACATTTTAAATTTTTTGAAACGGGATATTTAAAATTTGCTCGAAGGTATCATTCTAACATAAATCAAAGCTGTAAGACATAAGATCTACTTGGCTACTAAGTAAATTACCTTTCTGTCTGTCCTTATTCTCTTGTCACCTCTTAAAGACAGTTCCCTTTCTCTTAATTTCAGCATGTCTTTAAGATGACATGGAACAGTTTTTTCGTATGTATGTACGACGAGCATTTTTCAAGTCTGGTTGATGTTTTGTTTTCCCTTTCCGTTCCTTTCACTGTCATGTTATTCTTCAAATGGGCAAGTTAATCTCTCCCAAATAGTTTCGTTCGGCCGAAACGGCCCTCAAACGACCTTCAATACTTTTACCTCTACTTCGGAAACTCAAGGTGGACTCTTCCTCATTCCTTATAGTAACTAGTGATTTGACTTTATTTCTTTTTTGGAACTTTCCGGTTTCCTGCGGGATAAAAGAGAAACTTAAAGCGATTTTTAAATCAAAAGAAAAACCCATTCCTTGTTAACAATTCTGATTTTGGATCTTATAAATAAAATCTTCTCGTAACGCAAATACAGGCGAAAGTTTTGCATGGTTCCTGATGTAAACAAAGTATCCCCATGATAATCTCTAACTAATGGAAGGGTTTTTATTTTTATTCTTAATTCAGTGACTTTCGTGTCATCTTATCTAAAAAATAAGCTGGTATTAAAGCTGTTTTCCTATAGTTAGTTTCGCGTTATCTATTATATCTTATATATTCCATTCATGCTGGTATAATATAAGTATTTGCATCAGCCTTAAAGTTAATATTTCCTTAGAGAGGGTCTTGAAATAGTAGGTTTTTCTTAATCGAGTACAGTTTCTGGGTGTCATTTATCTACTATTAGAAGATGATAAGGGTTCGATAATAGGCAATCCTGAAATATGCTAAAGTTTTGATCGCTGTTTTTAAAATACATCCGATAGCTAACGACCGTGCAGCCATCAAAATTCCAACCGTAATATTCATACGTTATAAAAAGTTCTGCTTCTGATTGTTTTTTAATGTACTTATATACTAAAAAAATTAAACGACTTCATTTTACTGGTCTAAGGTTTTACCGCAATTCTTATAGGCATTCCTAAGAATTTACTTATTATTATTATAGCATTGAGGATAATTTAATGTATCTATAATCGAATTATAGATACATTTGGAGGATTTGGAACATAACTTAACCTACGACGAAGAAATATTTGTACCTTGAGATTGGTCGAAAAACTTGTCACGAGCTTCACCGAAGCTTAATTAATTACAGGTAGAGTTTGAATTTTCCTGTATTTCCGTATGCATATATAACGTATAAAATTTGTTATTGTAACAAAACGAAGTATCTTATAAAAAGCCTTTACTTCTCTCCTTTCAAGTTTATCCAGGAAATTTCACTACATTAATTTTCGATCTATAATCTTTATATATTGCAGAGGTTTTTAGATGCAAAGTTTATATATTGAACGTTGAAGATCAATTTCCGACTCTTTATTTCTAGTAGTTTAAATGCTAGATAAATTCTTCGTATCATTAATAAGCATTTTTCAGCTAATCGTAGACATAATTGAAGACTCACTGTAATGAATTACAACTTCTTATTGTTCATTCTTGGCATATAAATATATCCATAAACATATCCGCTTTATTTAAGTATACGTTTGGCGTTTCCTTGACCCGCATAGTTTCAAATGTTTTACGATACAAACACGGTGACAAGATAACATGAACTGCTGAGCACATTTTTCCATTAATATGCTCACTGATTGCCTTGTGATTAATTATTATTATCTACTGCGGCCATTAGTTCTTACTGCCTTTTAATTATTCTATTCTTAATATATCTGGGCAGTATGATGTTCATTCTAACGCGTTCTTTTCTTACTTTCTTTCATAATATTAGATTCTGAAAGAATCAGACATAGTTTTTGCAACATTTTTGCGTTTTTTACTAAGCAAAAAAAGTTTAGCGCGAATAGCATTCTTCAGCCTGTTATGGCTCTACCACGGTCTTCAGTTACATCCTCCGTTTTCAATGTAGTAGTTACTAATCCTTTTTTAACTTTGGAAATCTACTGATTTGTAGCTACTCTCAACGGATATGCAGGCGAGTTTTTTCTGAGTTACCAAATGATAAAAAAAGATTTTCCTCCATACTTTCCATCTCAAAAGAATTTTTTTTAATTTCTGAAAGCAAGGTCATAATGATTTCACTGTATGCCTCGTGCATTTTTATGGTAACCAGCGTGATTTTCCTAGAAATATGGAAAATTTTTGGCCTCCTTAAACATCGGTTTGTGAGTAATGAAATCGTTAACTTTGCCATGGACTTATTTGAATAAAATTAGCTATACATTGAGGCATTCTTTAAAGAGCAAATATTTGATAGTCAAAATTAAAATTCCAACAAAGGGATTATGAAGTATTCTATAAGCTGAAATTAACATACTAATTATTGTTTTTATTTCTTCACAGGCGGATAAAGAAATTAAAACTCCTGATCGAGACATCCCCTTGTGAGTACTCTATAATTTTCTCTTAACATTACAATCAGGAGTCTGACCCTTAATCTTTAAATGAATTTATTTTGCCCTAGAAATGAGGTAATCTTTCAATCAGAAATAGTTCTTTATTAAGCTAAGTTTTATTTCAAGATATGCTTATTAGTCCAATCTTATTTAATAACCTGCAATTTAATAATATCATACTTTTCCTTTTGAGACAAGTAAGCAATGATAACCTTCATGAGAATTCATTTACGGTCCATAAGATCTGAATTGTCTTGAACAAATAGTATGTAATTTCTGCCCATTCAAATTGTAATGTATGGAGGCAGTATTTGGTAGGTGTAGGTTAGGAAGAAGTGCATCTATATGTATTAACCACCTGCTCTGTAGGGGGCGATTGAAGTCGTGCATCTCTCGTCCCTAGCCTAGTGTTAGGCCTACAGACGCAGGCATCTCTTTCAGGGGCCTTTTTTTCACCTTCTTCCCCAGCGGTGAGGTAACTGAGTTCTCACTTCTTAGCTGTCGCTCTATCAGTCTATCAGGTCTATTTCTTGCTCTAGGACCTGTGGCAGAGGGCTCCCTATGCATGAATAGGGATGAACCTCAAAGCACGTCACAAGGGACTGGGGGGGTCCACTTCTTAGGGCTTTAGGTTATCCCTCCAAATCTCCTCCCTTCCCTCCATCATCGGCTGATTACAAGGAGAACTAGGATAGACTACGATGCATCAATTCTGGTACTAAATTTATGTAACTGTCAGGTTAATCCACACATAATTTAAGTTCTAGAAATTATTAAGCTAGATAGGAATATTTGCTTATTAAAAGTTGTTTCATAGTTAAGATCCACCTTGATATTGTAATACTTTGTTGTGTTTTCATTAAGGGAGAACTGTCACTCTCAACACTTGCGAAGTTACTGTAATTGTACTCATGGTAGATATTGCAAGTATTTGTAATTAAGTTTAGCAGTAAGAGTTAACCCAACAAAAGTTATGAGAAGCGAGTTAAATTCGGAACTATATATTAGGGTAGGTGAATTTTAAGATAATTTAAGGAATACTAATTATCTTCTGGCCTACAGCAGTTTTCTGTATCTCCAAATATCACTTAAGTTTGACAGTTAAAAGCGTAAGACAACTTACATTCTGACTTATATAGGTTATGCATGTGAAATACAAGATGTTGTTATTGATGTCTCAAAGTTTCATGTAATGTTTTTCACTTTATTAATGACTGAAAAAAATTATTTTCCATTGCTGTTTACCTTTACATGTAAGAAATTCTTTTTTGTTTTATAAAACTTTGCTTGAACATTAATTTTCCTAGCAACCAATGATGATGATGAATGATGCTTGGAAATTAAGAAAGGCTCTTTATTCTATGAAACTTACCTATAAGCGATGATTCTTTTGAACTACGTTTGTAAGTCGTTAGAAGAAAGTATGTTAGAAATACAAATGGCACTATTGTATTTTTGATTCAAGTTTTTCGTTTAAATCTACTGCACTAATCTTCCCTTCTGATCTTGAGCTATCCCTAATTCTCTAGCAAGGAGAGGCTCTCACTTTTTTCCAGGGCTTTTGATGAAACTTTTTGCAGTGGTACTCGTAGTAGAGTAATGAAAAATTGAAACGGGGTTCTTCTTAATGGGTCTTAGTTTCGCTGCAATAATTAATTGAAAATTGATAATCGGAGTATAGACAATCACGTAATACACTGCCTTGGTCTCCCATGTACCCGCTGCTTGGTAATAGTTTTACGTTTTCTTTTCCATTTCTTTTATTATATTTACCCTTTTTACTTACTAATGGACACCGAAACCATAAGTATTTTTCTTATTTGATATCCGATCAAATAACCTAATAAACCTCTAGAATGAATAGCTTCACTTAAAGTATGATAGACGAATTTCAATATAGTTTTAAAGGAAATAATATTCTTCCAAATACTGAGCTAGCTCTTCTTTCCGAATGAAGGGTGTTTCTCTTCTTGGAATCCTATATATTTGGACAAATATTAGCGATTAAATTAAATATTATAATTAATATTAATTTAAAAAAACTGGTCGCTATTTTTTATCTTGAAATCCTACATCAGTCGAAGGCAAATTCATTTTGCATTCTCAAAACAGTCGTTTATTTTCTTTAAAGTAAATA
>KZ312412.1:8193-20686 GCA_000376725.2 Ladona fulva
TACACAGCATACATTAATTTTGTGGTGATAACTATAGCAGAACGTAATTTAGACAGCGACTACTTTTTTCACGACGTAAACTAAATAATTTGTGTTCCACTAAGATAAAAATATTTTTATCTTTCTAACGAATTAACATATTAAAAAAAAGTAACATATGTGGGAAAGCTAAGAACATGGACAACTTACTGTTAGTTTTTAAACTTCGTTACATGCAGCATTTTGCCAAAATGACTTTACGAATGACGGAAAAAAATAAGATACGGATTTGGCGAAAATCTAATGAAGTATTTTTAAAATATTAACTATCAGCACTAAAGAAAAACTGTTCGGGGATTAATTGCGCATTACATTGGCGTATATTTTATTTTAGTCAATTCTTATTTATCTCAAAAAGTGAAATTTGGCAACTGCGCTTCTTCATCGACAAGGGTACAATGGGCGGAGCACAGATCAAGATCCAGCGGCTCTAGTGTAGTAATTTCTTACTCTGTGTTCGTGTTGTTCTATGATCCCCTTACGAATCTTCTTCATCTTTGCTCTCATTATCTGCTACAGACATTTCTTAATCTGTTGATTCCGTCAAATGACACAGCAGATAGTTACGATCTTCCTCCTGCATTAGATTAAGGTGTTCTTTTCTCTCTATCTAAAGGACAGAAGTAAATCCAGAAGAGGAAAATCATAATAGGGAATGTACATCTAGTTACTGGAATGGGATAAATTTAGTTAACATATTTGTAGATATAAAAATGAAAATAAAACTTACAGTTTTGATTAAAGAAACATGCTCAAAAGTAGCTCGTTGCTCTGCACTGCTCTGGACCTACTCACAAGTTTTACTGAGGAAATTCAGATACTCTTTGCGGTCACAAGTTCCACTTCACTAATGTGTAGAGAATGAGAGGACTAAAAGAATTGTATGGAGGATCTCTGAGAGTGCTCATTTCCATATTGAAAAGAAAACAAATAAGCACAATATCTGGTGAGCCAAGGTGGCATCTCTCTGGCTGTGATAAATAAAAATGAAAGAGATAAATTGTTGTAGATATGTTGGAGCATTTTACTAAGGTTGCAGATTGAAAAGAAAGAGGTTTCTGGTATGGTTTCTCTACAGGGTGTCTATCATGTGCCAAATTGACATGGGTAAGATATGATACATTATTGATGAAGACACAAGTGTTGTACACATGCATATTGAAAACTAATAAACAAGGCAAATGCCAATACAGTGGTGCTTCTCAGATTGCAAACAATTGAAATTAAACTAAGTCACACAAAAACACACAATGGGTTGGATGCGTTGCTGAAGTAAAGTCTTTAAATGAAGATCTTCAGAGTCATCCAGAGCAGTAATTTCTCCACATATTTTCCAAAGAAACAAAACTATTCAAGTCTTAAACCAAGCAAATGAAAAACAACTTTAAAGAACAAGATAAATAGTGTTTTTAAAAACAGCAAAGCACAGATAATCATAATTTGTAATAAAATTGAATAATAAACATAGATTAAGACTTATGAACATTGATTAAAAAATCTTTTTTTGAAGTGTAATGCATCAAGTTGCATGTCATCTGTCAGACTCAAGAAAATTTCCATAACCCTTGCTTGGCCCCTGCTATGGATTTATCTTGTATGAGTTAACTGACTGTTAGAAAAGTCAAAAATAGTAGGTACCTAGAAGGAGAAACTATTATATGCACATATCTGCCAAAGAAACTCAAAATAACATTGAATGGTGTCCAGCAGACACCATGTGATTAGTGGCGGTTTAATACTGAAAACAGGGGAAAAAACTTCATTTGCCATGAAATTCATCTGCACAGTCCCTTTTTAAGTGAGGTATCAATTTTCATAATTACTGTATGAATTACTTTTTGAATTGAAATGTTAGCTGATGTGAAGTAGTTTCTTGTTGAGAAATGTATGCTTGCTGATAAGATATTATCTGTTAGCTGTGATCACAGTTTCAACATATTTCCAGGCTGATTGATGAATCTCCTCGGTGGTTGTGGAGTCAGGGACGTACAAGAGAAGCAGTGGCCATAGTTGAGAAGGCTCTTAAGGTCAACAAATTTGAAGCATCTGCATTTGATGTTGCACATTATGTCTCCAAAGGAAAAGTGAATGAAAGCAAATGTGTTGGTGAAGTACAGTTATCAAGAACTTCTGCAGGATTGATTGACCTTTTACGAACTCCAAATCTTCGTAAGAAGACACTCAATGTCTGCTTAAATTGGTAAGTGTTACTAAGTAAGTAATTACTTTTTTTGAAATTTATGATTATAGCATCAGTGTGGAATCTTTTTTATTTGCTATAGTTATTGTTTGGAATGACCATAAAATTGTACATAAATTTTAATATTTTGCAGGTTTGCAAACAGCTTGGTATATTATGGACTTTCATTGAATACTGGGAAGCTTTTTGGGAATCCATTTTTGGTTCTCTTCCTGGTTGGTCTGGTTGAGTGGCCTAGTTATGCAACAACAGTCTTCCTGATGGACAGGACTGGAAGGCGTTCTTTGATCAGTTCTCTGATGATATTGGGTGGTATAGCATGCATTGTTGCTGCATATATCCCTCAAGGTGAATTATATCACAGATATTATGAAGTTAATTAAAAATGTCTGAACTACCTCCTCTCACAGACAATATGAGTACATTTCATCCATTTTCATGTTAAATCTCCCACATTATCAGTGCATTTATAACTCTACAACTTAGAGATGAATTATGCACCCTTAAGTATTTGCACTGGAAGAGGAAAAAGAACAACTTATACACATAGCCACAGGAGTGCTAATCCTATGGTATTGTATATAAGTTATTCTTATTCCTCTTTAATCGTGAAGAGCTACGACAAAGTTGAGGCCATAATAGTGGGTCTTGTTATTTGAGCTGGACTTAAAGATTGCAACGTGAAATTTAGACAGGCATTTTGGAGTTAAACCATGTATTTTATATCCGATATTAATTGGAGTATTTCTATATATCCTTGGTTCAATCAATGTGTAACAGCAGCTAATAGAATTAATGCTCTATATTTTTGTATTATAAAAGAGTTTTACCTACCTGTTTTAATATTGTTATTTTCATATTTTTTGTTATTATTATTTTATTCTATCCAATGAAACAGTTTGATATAATATTTATTTTGGGACATCTATAAAAATTGTTGTAAACTTAACCCTAAAGTTGGTCTAAAATATCCTAAAGAATTAAGTTTCATATAGTTAATATTAACCTTTAATTCTGTAATTTGTATTTAATTTTTATTAGAGAATCTAAATTTGATTAGAAGGATTGAAAATAGCCAGAATTATATGTATAAAATACCAAAATTACAATCCTATATTCAATATGAAGTGGCAGCAAAACCTGTCCTTAGAAGTTGTCAAAATATATGTGTTGAAAGTTTTTTGATTTTGAATTTTGAAAAGAATTTTGATTGCTGTAAGTCAGAGAATCAAAACACTCCATAGAGAGTATAAACTATTTTTACTAGACCACAGAGAAAATTTTAATTTTGAAGTAAATGTTTATTTTCAGATACAACAGCTGGAAGTGCATCAGCTACTACTATTGTGATGGTAGGGAAGTTCCTGATTGCTGGATCCTTTGCAATTATTTACAATTACACTGCTGAATTATTTCCCACTGTTGTGAGAAACACTGCCATCGGAGTGGGGAGCATGTGTGCTCGACTTAGTGCTGCATTAACTCCACTAATTACCCTTTTGGTAAGTCTAATATTAACCTTTTGCTGCTAAATTCCTTGTTCACCTGCATGGAATGTGTCATTGTATGTTTGCTTATATCATCTGATTGCCTAGCTGCAAAATTTTTTGCATCAACAAATTTGGATTTTCTGATAATGTACACCCAGTTACACATAAATCTTACTACTTTGAACAAAAACTGCATAGAGGGTAGTGAGTTTCAGGTCAGCGAGCCTTGAGAAAAGAGAAAGAGAGGAAAAACATGGAGGAGATAGTCCATGTCTTAGTTCTGCTTGCAGTGTTTGCATGGATTTTTTATGTTATTAATATTATAATCATATACAGTGGAACTTCCCTATAATGATCATCTATGGGGAATGAAGAAATTGCCATTATAGGGAGGTGTCCACTAATGGGAGGAGTGGTAGTTTAGTCAAAGATATGAGGGAATGTACATCATAGAAAAATTGAACAGTACTACATTGAATCTAATATGACCAAGCTCAACTTTGTGGAATGGAGCTATACTAAATAAAGAGAAAACACTTAATAGCTTCCACAGAATATATTTAAGGCGACTAGTTTCGTCAATAAATTGACATCTTCAGGCGCAAAGGAAACAGAAGTACAGGAATATATAGGAAGAGAGGAAAGGGGAGGTGATGGGAAAACTGAAGTCATCAATGGAAAAGAATGGCAAGTAGGGAAATGAGGGAGGAGAGGTTAGGGAAAAGGTATTCATTGGTAAGTTTCTTAGAGGCTTTTATTTCAGCTTGCTCCAGGACATCTAATCTTCTCCCTTTTATTTCCCTGTGGAGGAGTTTGGCTGAGAAATCGCTTGTGTGACCTTCGCTCTGGAGGTGGACTGGAAACGTGGAACCCGGGGGCACAGAATCCTGTTTTGGAAGATTGTCGATTAACAGAAAGAGATTCAGCAGAAGACCAAGGCATCTCTTTAGGCAGTGTGAGCAATATTTTGGCTGAAGTTTTGGGTTTGAGAAAGCTGTGTACACAATGGGTACCACATTCACTAACAATGGAGCAAAAGCACATTCGAATGAGACTTTCTCAGCAACATTTGGAGTGTTTGGAAAGAATAAAAAGGACTTTGTGTGTTGTTTCATCACTTGAGTCTACCACAATGATCCTGAGTCAAAACAAGAGACTAGAGAATGGTGTGAACCCGGTACTTTGGCTCCGAAGCAATTTAAGGTCCAGAAATTGACCAAAAAGGTGTTAGCATCAGTTTTTGGGATGCAAAAGGAATTTTGTTTGTGGATTACCTCCAAACTGGTGAAACAATAAATTCAGATTATCATTGTAACCTTTTGGACCAGATGGATATAAAAATTCGTGAGACAATGCACCCTCTCACAAAGCTCAAAAAACCATCATGAAAATCAGTAAATTAAAGTACGAATTGTTGCAACATCCCCCCTATTCGCCAGATTTAGCTACCTCTGACTTCTGGCTATTCTCACATCTCAAAAACTTCATGAGTGGAAAAAAGATTTTCATCGAATGAAGGGTACGCCGTGGAAGCGTATTTTGACAGTCTCCTGGATTCTCACTTCAAGGATGAAATCCATAAATTAGAAGATCACTGGAACAAGTGTATTGAAGTTCAGGGAGATTATATTGAGTAATAAAATGTATTTCAAACCATTAAATTGTGTTTTCCTTATCAAATGAGAAAACATATTGAGCAACCTAGTATTAGTATCCATTGTTTGGTGGCATTAACGTAGCAGAATATTGTTATAACAAAACAGGTGTCAGAATGCATAAATTCAGTGGTTTAAAATTGGTTGTTATGATTCAGTATTATATTTAGTTTTCCTTCTCACAAAGAGGTCAAGGGACCATACCCATTATTTCTGAAGGATCAAGGCAAGTGACCTTCCCATGAAGATATTGAGTTTAGGTGACAGCTAGAATAGCATTTTGAGGGAAATATCCACAAAGCCTGCCTCTGAGCTGGCTTCTGTTCAAGACTGGAAGGGAAGGAAGAAAATTTCTACGCACTTTGAGTCACTGTCGGATCAAAAATATGTAGACCTTGAATTCGACGTTTCCTTACAAAGATCTGTGGTGATAATGGAGGATGTTATACATCAATCAAAAGAGCAATTATTTGCCTTTAAATGATTTACAGAAGGAGGTTATACAGATCCCCTGCTTTATCAGAGTTTGTGTGAATCAGTCAACACACAGTAAAGTAATGTAAATTCATGAGAAAAAGAGGAGGTTCGAACAAGGCTGTATATGAATTAGAGGTTTAAAAACACTCTGTAAGCCGTCTTTTGGCAAGCGGAACAAGCGGAAAGCGCTCAGAGACAAATGGGAAGCTCCGGATTACCGATTTCTGGGAATCCCAATGATCATTTCGAAAGCAACGCTTTCATCCTCGGGGGGGTCTCCACAAAGGAAGTGAATAGGCAAGGTGAGTGGTCGGTCTTTTATCTTTTCTGAAGGTGTGGGGGATTAAGTGTGGGTGGAGGAGGTGTGGGTGGAGTTTTTCTGTTGTGACGTCTGTAGAGAGGGTGAGGGCTCCTTCGTTTCAGATAGCGGTCAAGCCTTTATCCTGTGTGAAGGTGTGGGGTAGAAGGAGTGGGTGGGGTTTTTTCGTTATGACGACTTGAAGGAGGGTGAGGCTATTTTCTTTTGCTCTTCGAGAAGCGTGTAAAGAGGAGAATTCGGTATTGGGCCTAAATCGTTATTCATTAGTCGGTTTCTGTTTTGGTGAATGAGGATACTTTCATAAGCATCTAGTTTGGAGTTTTTTTTTGTATGGACATCTTTAACTTAAGGTTGTCTAGATTAATTCTGTGACCGTGTTCTTGTATGTGTTGGGCCATGCTTGATTTGTTAATCTGGTTATTTCTGAAGTGAGCTAAATGTTCTTTAAATCTGGTTTCTAATTTCCGTTTACTTTGCCCGACATAGACTTTGTCACAGTCTTGGCATGGTATTTCGTAGATTCCTGATTTATGTATTGACGGAGTGTTGTCCTTTGGATTGTGAAGGAGGTTAGATAGTTTATTATTGTTGACAAATACTGGGGTTGTTAGGTCGAATTTTGAGAAAATATGCTTCAAATTGTCACCTGTCCCTGGTGCATAGGGTAATTTTACGAAGTTATGTTTTTTGTTTTGAGTTGAGATTAGAGTTGTGTGTTGTTTCACTTTGAGTTGTGTTTCTTAAGAATGTCAGTCTGTGTTTCTTAAGAATGTCAGTCTGTGTTTCTTAAGAATGTTGTTAAGAATGGATTGAAATAAAATAATAACAACAACTTGTACTTTCCACAAATATATATATTTGTGGAAAGTACAAGTTGTTGTTATTATTTTATTTGTAATGGAATTCCACCATATCTCGCTAGAGAATATTCATTTTAAGAATGGATTGGTCGTATCCATTTTGTTGTGCGACGTTTCTAATGTGGGATAATGAAGTGTTTTGTTGGATTTTGAGCAATCTTAGATAGATTGTACATTTTGATGAATTCCAACCTTTTTCGTTTAACGATTAGATATTGGTTAATCTAAAATATTGCTGCATTCTTTAATGAAAGTGATGAAAATGAACAAATAAAAGAGGGCAATGTCTTTGCTCCAAAAGTTGATCATATTCAAGCTATGACTGCAAAAATACGACGAGAATACAGTAATCAATCATTTAACAAACTTAGCAAGAATCACACCGATGTAACACAGCAATAGTTCACATGCTTTTTAGTTATCCCATCTTCAGCTGTAGCAAAATTAAGTAAACTAAAGATGATCTATTCTCATTTTAAGGTTGAAAGCATGTTTTTGTATATTAAAGATCCATGAAAACGTTCCCTACTCTTTTTCGACGGGCAATCAATAACAAGTTTTACATCCCGCTTAAAAGACTATCATGGTTATACCGTGATTTTTCACTCAGTCCTCTGAAAAGCGGTTTTACTGCATGCTATACATTTTATCAATGTATGTTTACAATTCTTAAAGATCTTGCTTCTAATTAATAAAGCAATTACTTCTCTCACAATAAGTAACAACTGACTTAACTATTATTATTACTTATAACTAACTTAATTATTATTTAATTTTGCATTCCTCTAAATAATAAATTTGTCTATATAATTTTGCATCACTAAGAATAGTAAATAATGTAAGGTTTTAAAATAGTGATCTCGAATTATGTAATATTTTTTCTGCACCTGAAGCAGAATAAAAGCGTGCTTCCTTTTGAAACTATTCGATCTATTCGAACAATTAATCACGAATTACATAAATGTTATATTGAATTTATTTTCCCTAGGTAAATGAGAAAAATGTGCTTATTTATTTGAAATATTGGCTACTTCCCATTGAAAGTATGTCCATTACTAAACTATATATATGTATGTATAATAATATATATACATGTATATATAACATGTTTTTCTCTTCCTTAGCATATGCATTTGCGTGCATGCTTAACATGCGTTTATTTGAGGAAGGAAAATATTAGAATTCTTTCTCAGGGTTTGGATTGGTTTTAATTCCATATATCAACCCGTGGTAGCACATGCCCACAGGGAACCTCTATCCATCATTATTTAATATAGCTGCGAGTAAACAGTAGACATAAATAGCTATGCTGTTTGTCGGGATGAATATATTTTTTGAAGACATAATTTTATGTGAATAGAATCAATAGTAAAATCCATATTATAACAAAGTACTGACACCATGATCTTGGAGATTATTTCAAATGGTTCTTTATTCAAATACTTGGATTGCAGCGGTGTAGTAAATCATTATCTTTTGTGTTGGCCTGTGTTAACTACCCTTTTCTAAACCTACTATACATGCCCCCAAGGAACTGTTACCTTCTCTCATCTCAGTGTCCATAAAAACTGCATAATCGAACATAGAATACCTGCAGCTTTCAAAAAAATATAAATGTGAAAATAATTTCAATAGCACAGGCCACTGGAAATATGCAAGATGTATAAATTTAAATATGAATGATTGCATTTTTAGCACAACTTGAGTAAATTTTTTCCTGACTCTAGAATGTAGGCTATTTTGCATTTACTCCATGCCTAACCGGACCCCCCCCATAGACAAATCCTAAATTGTTTGTGTGTTACATACATATATTTCTCTACAGCATTGATGAATGAAATACATTTCCCAAAAATAAGCATAGACTGCTATTTGCATTTCTAAAATTGCTTCGACAGGTGAAGCTTTTCTACGCATATGTGCCACTGCTGGGCATTGAACCCGAGGCAGCTTTCAACAAAGGCGAGTGTGGTACCCCTTTTTGCTATGAGGTAGCTCAACTAGGCGTCGCTAAGGGCGGTTTATTGAACGTAGGGGAACAACCCGAAATTGCGCGCAGGACAAGAGAGAGAGAAGGGTTAATAGTTAAAAGAATGGTCAGGGAGTTGTATAGAGATATTGAGTGATAAAGGAAAATCCCCAAAACCCGTGGACACAGAGAGATATGAGTAGCAGGTGAAAGGGGTGAATAGGAAGAAAGAATCAAGGTAAAGTTAACAGGCTCTAAGGTACTTTATCTGGTATTAGAATCATACTTCGTGAACCAGCGGGGAGAAACCTTTTGAATGGAAAACAATAAGGATCGAATTTGATTCTACTCCATGCTAAACGTTTCTCGACATATCATCACGATTCCACCGAAGAACTTCTCTTCATAAGAAGAATTGAAACTTTACAAAGGGTTTGGGTTTATTGCCCGCCGTTTATTGCTGTCTTAGGACTTATTTTGCTTACCCTCCCATACTTTTGCCCTTCCCTCATCCCCTCTGTTTGGAAGACTCGACATAGGCATGTCTTTGAACTAAATTCGGAATTTGCAAAAGACTGCTAGTTTAAACTATATCCAATCCCCTTAAGCCTATTACTTATTTGTTTTTATTATATACACTCTTAATACTTACATGAATGATAAAAAGGTTCATTTATGTTGTTGTGCAATGAAAAGCTATGCAATGCACAAAAAAGAAAAGGCGTGAATGTAAAAACACCTATATTACATACATCTATTTCAAGGGAAACTATTCAGTTAGGAAACAAAGAATGCCATGGGCCAATAGATCAGCCAGTTGGCACTAAAAGGGTTAAAAGAAGGTTGCTTTAAAATATTGAACATCCCCAGTGCATATAAATTTTGAGATAATGGGAATCAATCATAACATTGTGGACTCATAGATGAGTTCATCTGAATTTTAAGCATTTTTGACTAAAATACCCCCTAAATTTAACAAATTAGTAGTTTCTCTGAAGGCAGTTATGCAGGAAAAAATATATATTGGGCAAGAAAATAGTGGAGGTGAGTGAATGGGTAATGCTTTTAAAGGAGTTCATTGCTCCTGCTCAAAGTAACCAACAGGGTGACGAGGGACATGAGAATTGTCACTACCTCTTGGAAAAATCTGGAATTAAAAGACCAACACTTTCTGTTGCTAAAATTATGTGTGTATGTGTTATAATTATAAACAGCTGTTTTACTCCCCCATTCATATCCATCTATTTTAACCAGTCCACTGTTTTGAAGTCCTCACAACATAATTGTTTCATTCACTCCTTCCAATCACCCCCTCTGTAACTCAATTTTCAGATTTGTCATGGTTAATGTAAATGAACTATTACTGTATGATTTTATTTTCCCATAAAAACATTTTTGGAAGATATTCTCTAGCAGATATTTCACTGTTCCACTGTATAGTCATATTTTCTCTATTTATGTATGTCCCCATTTGTTTTACTCGTCCCTTTGTTGGCATCTGATGATGTTTCTACGTTTGTTTGAATGAGCATGCAAGTAGGTATTCTGTGATTGTATAACGCAATCAATCTTTTCCAGTGTAATTATAAAAAAACAGCAAATGGTATTTCATGATCTTTAACTGAGAAATGGAGGCGTGCTGGTGTATGGAAGAATGAGCTGCATAACATTTGCCGATATTCCGAAGACCGCCTCTGCTTTCTTCTTCCGAAGAAGGCTCTCAGAGCCCCAGAAAAGATCCTTTCTTTTTAATCCCTTTCTTCCGTTATGATGGTCGTGTTATGAGGAGAGGAAGAGTCCTCCACCAAGAGTGGGGGAGAGGAGACGGAGGGGCAACGTACACTAGCGCCGAAGCTCTATCGATCTATTTCCTGCACAATGCGCTGGACATGTTGCTCAAATTACACGATTACAGAAATTACTATTAATTGATACTTACGTACTTGGAAAGTGCCTGGATTCGAAGATAAAGGATTAAGCTAAAATAATGTCCAACAAGATTTTCGTATCACTTCTAATTGCTGAGTACCTCTACAATGAAAGGGATAGATTTTTATGCATGTTCTTTAATTTATTTCTCCATTATGGTCTGCGTGTCCCCAACAAAGAATGTATGCAAGTGTAGCAACATCTTTTAAGCATCAAAAACAAATATTTTATCTATATGCATGCAATCATGGCGATGTTATTGCCAACAGCCTGCAAACGGATATTCAGGCCTTGTATCCATTGGCCTTAATATAAATTTCTGAGTACAAACATACAAATTCGTCAAAAAAGCCCTGGCATATTTCATGTACACCAGGCCTAAGAGGCTGTCACTAAAAGGGTTAATTCCACAAGCAAGTTCCAACGATTAACTATGGCAGTACCTAAATCATCATCTTATCAACTACTTTTAATTTTAGAAATAGGATTGGTGGTGTTTGTAAACTGATAAAAATTGCTGACTGTAATATCAGTATCTATGCAAGCCAATGGATTATTCTAAATCCTACTGCTTTAGGGGTATTAGTTATCAGTAATCAATATAGAATAAAGTTACTGCATCAGTGAATCATTGGAGTATTAACAATTCTGTAATTGCGTTTAAAATGTGTATTTTAGTGACATTATAATAGTTTCTTTAGTCAATCAGGCAAGATCATCTTCAAAACTCAATTTCTCTTGCTTCATCAATGTTCCAAGTTAAACAATTTGGTTATCATAAGCGCAGAGAATAAAATGTTTGATGGTATTTCTTATGTTCATTTCTCCAGTTATTTCAATCTATGAAATTGATAACTGCGCCGAAGAACAAGATAAAGCATCATATATAGGAAAAGCAAATGTCTGTCCGTCCCCCTATTTATCTTAGAAACAGCTTGAGTTAGAGATCTGAAACATTGCATTGTGTTTCTATGATCCTAAAACCCCCAGGAAAACTATTCTCATCTCTGTAAAGGCCCAGGTTTGAACCCAGGAGCCCATAATACATTTCCATAAGAACCTGCAAAGGTTGTTTCTTTTATAAAATTAAATTAGAAACAATGGTCCTACGAAATTGAGAATTGTCATAAGAAAGGAAAATGATCAGAGAATATTATTTTAGTTGTGAATCATTCATATAAATTCGAAATTGCAAGAACTTTGATAAAATACACAGAAAATTCATAAAATTTTTGGGAAATAAACAACCCATCCCTTTGACGACTAGGCCAATGTTGAACTAAATTAAGCTCCACCATGTTTGATGGGGACATTTACTAGTAGAAAATAATATATATAAATAAATAAAACAATTATTGACAAGGAACTCGATGAATATTAGTTTATGATAGTCAACATTTCTTTATTTTTTCAAGTTTTTTGTTTATTGATTTATTTAGTATCACCTAATACACCTGATACTTTCCATTGATTAATAGGCCGAAAAGTTGGCCACCCTGATTCCTAATAGTTTTTAAGCTTATATTGGATCCCAAAGAGTTTTGACACTTCATGC
>KZ312414.1:11903-39414 GCA_000376725.2 Ladona fulva
GGGACTTCTGGGAACTTTCACTTCCACTACCTATCTTCGTGCGACACCGCAATACAAGTGGCGGTGTCACATCATATAATAACCGTTACATTGCCTCCCAATTCAATTGGAAATTTTTTTTTTTACACACAATAAATTTACAATTTAATTTACAGCAAGAAATAACCGACATACATGAAAAATACATTTTTTTATACCTCTTATAATTCGTGGACCTTAGCTCTTACCCTAAACATCTTACGAGCACATCAATCAAACTTTAAAATAAAAGAAAAATTATATTTATTTATTTTTTTTTTCATACTCCAAAACGGTGACTCAAGTATTTTGTTCCAAATTTTTTTTATAGGGTTTTAAATTGGCCACATTGTGCACCCCTATTTCTCCTTCATCCTCATCGGTTAACATGCAGGCGTTCTTGCCTACAAACCTGGAAATTTTGAACGGACCGGAATACAAATGAAAGAATTTGTGGAATAATCCTTGCTCTTTATTAGACACTCGTGGTGTTCTTAGAAGAACCTTTTCCTGTAAAGAAAAGGTGTATGATTTTGCTTTTTGTTTCTTTTTTCTCTTACTTCCAGCTTTCTCTAAATTTGTTAAAGCAATTTCTTTAATGTTATCTAAGGATATCGTCTCTTCATGGGGAAAATCTAATCGCTTATCTATATCCCTATCAGGTCGTCTACCAAAGTGCAATTCTAACGGAGTAAACCCAGTGCTTTCATGGGTAAGCTCATTAAACCATTTGTTTATCCATGGAACCAACTCTATCCAACTCCTATGATTGTCCGCACAATATGCTCTAAACAGTCTAGATAATTCTCTCATTATCCTTTCACTGGGATTGGTCTGAGGGCGTCTGATGGACGAAAATACCAATTTGATTCCTAATCCCTCCAAAGTGGTTCTCCATAAAACGCTCGTGAATTGAGTCCCGTGGTCAGATAGAATTCGATTGGGTTTTCCACATAGCTTAATGAATTTATCAATTACAATTCGTAGGCAGTTCTTGGTGGTAGGCTTATTAATAGGGTATACTTGAACGAATTTTGTGAAGACATCCAAAATTACGAGTATGTATCGATTCCGATATTTTGCCTTCGGGAGTGGACCATAAATATCCAGAGCATATAAATCGCATGGTTTCTTTGGAATTATGTTTTCTAACGGTCCCTCAGAATATCTGTTCGGATATTTCGTTCTTTGACACAGATCGCAAGAATTTAGCACCTTACGAATTGATCGATTCATATTACACCAGTAATATTTATCTTTCAGCCAACAACTGGTTTTAAATATCCCGCAATGTCCGTGACTGGTGTGCGCGTATTTAATTAGTTCTTCCTGAACTTCCCTTGGTATGCAAATTCTAAATCTTTTTCCGTTTTTGCTTACATTAAAAATTAACACATGGTTGTATAATTCAAATCTCTTGTACCTGCTTGAAACGTTACGGATATCTGGATCGACAGGTGACGGATCGTCAAGCAATTTTTTATAAACTTTCCCCAAATTCTGATCCGTCTTCTGAAGATTTGGTAAGTCTTCCAAAATTTTATTCGGATACTCTGTAATTCCCAAATCGATTACCGCAGTCAAAAATTGCTGAGACGTTTTCTTATCTTCTGATTGATCTGTGGCAGGATGTCGACTCAACCAGTCTGCCACTCGATTCTCACTACCTTTACAATATTCTACTTTAAATGCAATTTCCTGTAGGGCTAATACCCATCTAGCTAACCTGCTATGACCTAACTTACAGGTTGTAAGAAACGATAACGCTTTATGATCTGAAATAATGGTCAGTTCATTGTCTAAAATAATCGTTCTTAGCTTCTGCACTGCCCACACAATAGCTAATGCTTCCTTTTCTGTTGTGGAATATGATATTTCCGGACCCTTGAGTGTCCTGCTAATGAAGGCAATGACCTTGTGTTTGCCTTCCTCATTCTTTTGAAATAATACAGCTCCCAACCCCACGTCGGAGCTATCAGTTTGCAGAAACAATTTCTTACTAAAGTCGGGATAATGCAACACGACCGTTCTCAAAAACAGACTTTTAATTTTGTCAAATGCTATTTGGAATTCTGGCGTCCAATGCCACTTTACATTCTTCTTCGTTAGAATCAAAAGCGGATGTATATAACTTGAATAATTTTGGCAGAACCTTGAATAATAATTACATAATCCCAGGAATCCCCTCAATTGCTTAACATTACGCGGGGCTTTCACCTGTTGAATAATCTCGACTCTTTCAGGATCTACCTGAACTCCCTCGGGAGTAAGTACATGCCCCAAAAACGGCACGATTGATCTGCAAAATTGAGATTTTTTTAGATTCAATTTCAAATTCACGTTCGCCAACTTTTCGAACAGCGTTTCCAAATGTATCAGATGCTGGGCGAAATCATTGGAAGAAATTAATACATCGTCCACATAATTAGTAATGAATTCCGCACATTCGCCTCCCAACACGTGATCCAAACAGCGTATAAATGCTGCCCCAGAATTTTTCAGTCCATATGGGACGCGTTTAAATACATACGAAACGGACTTATATCTAAATGCAGTATATTTGCGGTCATCCGGATGTAACTCCATCTGCCAGTAAGCGGAAGTAAAATCAGTGGTTGAAAAATATTTCGTACCATGAAATTTACGAAGAATTTCCTCTACGCGGGGTGGTTCATCGCGCTGAGGCTCCGTTAAGCTATTTAACTTCCTAGCATCTATACACAATCTTACGTCATTGTTTTTCTTCTTAACGATGACCAATGGATTATTGTAAGCACTTGGAGCCTTTTCAATGATATCATTCGCGATCATACTTTCTATCTGTTGTTGAACCTTTGGCTCTAGCGANCTGACGCAATGCGTTCATTGGCGTAATCTTTCATTTTATCCCCCTTATACCTCGGGAACGAACCTGTCATCACGCTATTTCTGAACTTATGCCTGGTGTTGGCGTTCCAAAAATACATTGAAAATTTTGCTTTAACTACTTCAAAATTCTCGGGTAATGGAATCAGTGTATTGCCCCAAGTTCTTGCGTTGTTCTCAAGCATGGTTAAAAATAGTTTAGCACGATGTACATCAGGAATTGACATCAAGGAAAAATAACTTTCTACTTCCCTCAAGAACAGCAGTGGATTTTGGTAGCTTTTCCCCGCGAAATTTGGTTTTGGCAAATAATTTACTGGGGCTAAACTTATGTTGCTAATTCGTCTTTCTTCTAAGGACTTAATTTGCTCTTTAAGTAACACCACCTGATCCCGCTGAGTTTCTACCTTTTTTTCTATTCCTTTTATTTCTTCTTTTACCCCCCGAATTTCCGTGAAATTACCGCTGGTCTGGTTTTCTAAAGTTATCAAGTTATCTACTGTTTTCGCGTTCGAGATTTCTAAGTGTTCAATTCTCGCCTTTTGTTCACTTAATTCTACGGTGAATGCACTACGCATCTCATTCATGAAACTCCATAATTTCTCCCGTTCGTCTTTCCTTTCCTTCTCCTCACGTAATTCTTTTTTTTTTCGTTCACCTTCCCTTCTTCTTTCTTTCTCCTCCTTCTCACGTATCTACCTTTCAATCTGTTCTTTCTTATTACTAGCCAACATCCTTATTATTTCCTCCATCATACTCTTCTCGGGTTCACTGGTTTTCTCCTGCGCGATTTCCTTCTCCAGCTCGTCTATGCCACAAGCTCCAACTAGAGCGTTTTCTACAGATTCTTCCGAATCGCTAATCGCTTTCTTTTCACGGCATTGACCATAAGCTCCGTCCCTATCCGCCATTCTGATTGTTTAAACCAGATTTCCTGACAGACTCGTGGTCACCAAAACTACTCCTCGCTGAATGTTTTTTTTTCGCGGAATTGTCCTCTTTGATGAACACACCTTACCTTTTGACCGAAGTTAGTCGCCAAACAAATCACCAACTCCTCACAGAACACGATTGGGAAGGAAATAGGGTTCTAAGTCTACTCTCCGCCGAGGTCCACCGGGGATAATCAACTACAGGAACAGGATTGGACCATGGAGCGGGATAGTTAGCGTGAGCAGGAAGTTAGAAATCGAACTTCGCAACTTTATCGGGCCCCACGTTGGGCGCCAGTTGTAACGGTCTGGTTTTGGTCCCGATACGTAGTTGCGAATTAATTACTCGATTCCATTTGAAATAAATTGTACTTCGTATTTNGGAGAGATAGCATACTGCGAGATGGTGGATGCAAATTCTAAGAAGTTGGGAGAATGGGTGTGAGTTTAGGGAGGACGAGAGTTATGTGAAGAAATAGAGAACATTTTGGTGGGAGAGTAAGGGGGAAAAAGCTAAAGAAAATCATTTAAAGGATGCATGATGAAATAATGACCACTATTGTAAAAATTAAAGCAAAGGCACTGAAATGAGTTCCTAAAAGTTAATCACAGACTTGACTCATAATGCAAGAAAGAACTTGGGTAAGGAAACACTGAGGAAGAATTCATTGTCAGATAAATAAAATGAGTTAGGAAAATGAGAAATAAGGTGAGGTGGGATTGCACTAGGGGGTAACACTTCACTGAGGGAGATCTTGATTTAACTAAGTAAAAATATTACACTGAAAGGAAACACTGCACTAAGGGAATCACTGCATTAAGGGCATCACTACAGGGAGGGATATTACACTTGGAGAATTGAACATTGTAGGAAGGAGTCTAACTAAAGCACTTTAACACTTAAGGAGGGCGCGAAATATTCGCAACTTGGGAACGATAATAGTGACTTGAGAATCAGGAACAGGGTTGGTAGACGATGTTAAGGCACCAAATAAAACAGGAACAAATGCGGACCACTAGGGCTGGATATTTATGTCGACACGCAGAATCGAAGACAAAGTTACACATGTATGAATAATAACTTTTCAAAAATAGTCTGAGACACTGAATTTTAAAAGAACTGGGGGCAGGCGTTGGGGGAGAAAGAGAAGTCTAAGCCGAAGACGAGTAATGTCATCAAACTTCCTCTCCCAAAGAAGTATATAAAAAAAGCAAAAGCAATTACATTAGTAAGAAATTGGCCACTAAGGAGATGTACTAAGCTGCTTTAGTTCCCTCGAGGTGGATATGAAGAAACGGCGACCATTGGCACCAAGAATTACGATCTTGCCATCATAAGTCCAGACATTGGACTTATCGTGTAATTCCTTGGCCTCTTTGAGCAGCATAGATCTAGTTTTGGTAAGCGACTCCGTGATGACAATGCCGGAGCCCTTAAGGAGTCTCTTCGCTCGCCAAACTAATGCGCGTTCCTGATAGCTAACAAATTTAACTATCAACGGGCGACATTTGGAATCGCGCAACTGACCTATTCTGTGAGCTCTGACCAGCAGATATGGCGGAAAATCAGGTTTAAGGCGAGTTTGAATTAGGTTACACGACAAGGAGAGGCAGTTTTCATCCGTAATTTCGGGAAGACCGTGGATGAAAAGGCAGTTACGATTACTGTATTGCTCCAGATCGTCAATCTCCTCCTCTAATGTGGTGGAGCGGTCCTCCAAGGATGTCAAACGCGTGGAAAGTTTACTCAATTCCACAGTAAACTCCTCTCGAAAAATCTTGACTTCATCTTGAATAGAGTCGAGGCTGGACAGGCGGGAAGGTCCATCGAGGAGTTTGGCCGCTTCAATCAACTGATCGTACGAAGACATCCTATCCATGATTTGTTGTAACTTCTCGAGTAACGGATTATTTGCTAGTTTAGGCGAAGAGATTTCGCTTTCGATGGCGGAAGTGGCACTGCGGGTTTACATTTACATTTACATAAATACCCCGCAAACCGCCGTATGGCGTATGGCAGGGGATGTTAATACACCAAAGTACCTAATTATTCAAACTTACGACNTATCTGAAACTTGGTGTTACAGAAATTTCTCCTGTCCTGGCGCAGTTATTCACTAACTGCCTTAGAGAAGGCAGAATTCTGAAGTAATAGAACCATGCAAAGATTGTCCTTTTGCACAAGAAAGGAAGCAAGGAAGATTTGAAGAACTACCGCCCCATCAGCCTCCTTTCTCTTATTTACAAAACGTTCATGAGAGTAATAGCTGCACGTTGGAAGACGTCCCTGGCAGCTGCCCAGCCAAGAGAACAAGCTGGATTTCGCAAGGGATTCAGTACTATGGACCACATCCACACGCTGCCATAACTTATCAGCAAAATGAACGAATACGAGATGGTACTAGTACTCTGCTTCGTGGATTATGCCCAGGCCTTTGACTCGGTAAGTACCTCCTCCACACTGGAGGCACTGGGGAAACAAGGGATAGATGCCAAGTACATCCAAGTGTAATTTTTCGGAATTCAGGAAATACATCAACGTATGCAGGGACGATTTTTGCCGCTTTGTGGGTGAAAACACAATCGATGATAGTTGGAATGAGTTCCTCCGCATTATCAAAGATGGTTTAGCAAAATACGTACCGACTAAGAGCATGCGTGAGTGAAAGGATCCACGCTGGACGAACCCTTAGCTAAGATCAATGCATAGGAAGCAAAGGCTTATTCATTCCCGTTTGAAGAAACTTAAAGCATGTGGTGCTAATATAGAGACAGAGCAGCAAAAATATATAAACATGCGTAAGCTAATCAAGGAAGAAGCTCATAACGAATTTCAGTAATATAGATCTAAAACCTTATTAGAATCATTAAGCGGCGATCAGAAAGAATTTTGGTCATATGTGCGTGAAGCTCTCGGAGGTCAGTCTTCCGTTCCCAGCCTAATCAACGAGGAGATAATCGCTATTAAAGAATCGATCGAAAAAGCGAACATACTTAATGAGTATTACCGGAAATGCTTCAATGTAGACAACGGCTTCGTTAATGATTTTACTAGGCGTATCGAGTCGGAAATGTGCCCCATCGAGTTATCGGTGGATGGAATAGAAAAGTCATTGCGAGAGATTGAGAGCAATAAAGCCCCGGGACCCGATGGAATCCCAGCAGTAGTCATAAAAACTTTAGCTTATGAGATTGCTCCCATTCACCTCGTCTTCTACCGGAAATCGTTAGATAAATGTACTGTTCCCATATCATGNCTCCTGTAACACTCCACATTCCATACACCGAGTTCCACGCACCAACTACAATAACGTTAACGTATTATTCTAAATACGTCCATACGATTTGTCCTGGCATCAAACCTGGGTCCATTACGACTAATATCCTTACGGCATACGATAGAAACCCGTAACTTCTATCGATGTTGCAAATTTCAATCTTCTACCTGACCGGGACATCCCGTAACAAATTTTTGAAAATTCGGTCATTCGAATGGTCCTGGGATCGATGGCTTTTACGGCAAAAAGCTTTACGGTATACGATAGACAAACATCCATTCTATCAACACTGTGAATTGCATGTTTCTATCTTAACGGAAAATACCCTAAATGACTTCATGAACTTCAAACAGAAAAATTACCCTAGCATCGAACTGAGGATCCGCAGGGTAAAAACCGTTAAGTGTACTATAGAGGGGTCTAATCTCTATCGATGACGTGAATTTAAACGTTATATCCTACCTAGAAATACCCTAAATGATTTTTTGAATGTTCTGCACTAAGTACCTAGCATCGAACCTGGGGCAATTAGGTATAAAGCTCTTGCGGGAAACAGAAGATAAAATCATTTTCTAACGATTCCCTAAATTTCAACGTTCTATCCTTATGTTAACTACGCTAAACGAATTTTTGAAAATGCGCTCAATGCATTCTTATGGGAAAATGGCCGGTTTTGGGGCCTCCTAGAATCGAACCCATGATGCGTAGAAAGGAAGTCCGCTTTTTTCCTAGATNGTTATATCAAAATGGTGCGAAGACTGGCAGCTTGATTTAAATGTAAAGAAGTGCGTTGCTATGATTTTCACGCGTTCCATGAATGTTAACAGCTTGCAATATGAAATATCAGATTATCCCTTAGAGTTCGTGAGTCATAATAAATATCTAGGAGTTACAATTAGCAGTAGTTTATCATTCAAAGAACATATTGGTGATCTTATAGGAAAGGCTAATAAAATGCACAGATTAACCAGTAGAACTTTTAGAGGATGTCAATCAAGAGTCAAGGAAATTGCTTATTTTTCATTGGTCAGACCCAATCTCGAATACTGCAGCGCTGTATGGGATCCACATGAAGTAGGTCTAGTCTCAGATTTAGAGATGGTTCAACGTAGAGCGGAACGTTTCGTTAGCGGAGATCTCAGATTCGATAGCAGCGTTACAGCCATGATAAACTCCCTCGGATGGAGTTCACTACATAGACCAGAATACAGACGGAAGCTGCCCTACGAGCCACCAGCTCCGCATTCCTGGCAGTAGGGTTGGGGCCATTGCTAATGGGCGAATGCGATAGTAACTTTGAAGTAGTAGGAAGAGGAGAAAGGAGCTCTAGCTGCGTGTGACCGTCACATTCGGCTGCTGAGGGACAACTGAGATAAGAGACAACTGAGATAAAGATGAGGCAGAAGGAAGTTCCTCACAGAGCCGCCGATTTTTTTCCGTAAAGGACCGGGTTTCGACACCATGGAAGAAAGCGGACATCCAACCNTTTTCGGAATTCAGGAAATATATCAACGTATACAGGGACGATTTTTGCCGCTTTGTGGGTGAAAACACAACCGATAATAGTTGGAATGAGTTCCTCCGCATTATCAAAGATGGTTTAGCTAAATAGGTACCGACTAAGAGCATGCGCTAGCGAAAGAATCCACGCTGGAAGAAGCCTAAGCTAAGATCAATGCATAGGAAGCAAAGGCTTATTCATTCCCGTTTGAAGAAACTTAAAGCATGTGGTGCTAATATAGAGACAGAGCAGCAAAAATATAGAAACATGCGTAAGCTAATCAAGGAAGAAGCTCATAACGAATTTCAGGAATATAGATCTAAAGCCTTATTAGAATCAATAAGCGGAGATCAGAAAGAATTTTGGTCATATGTGCGTGAAACTCTTGGAAGTCAGTCTTCCGTCCCCAGCCTAATCAACCAGGAGGGAATCGCTATTAAAGAATCGATCGAAAAAGCGAACTTACTTAATCAGCATTACAGGAAAAGCTTCAATGTAGACAACGGCTTCGTTAATGATTTTACTAGGCGTATCGAGTCGGAAATGTGCCCCATCGAGTTATCAGAGGATGGAATAGAAAAGTCATTGCCAGAGATTGAAAGGAATAAAGCCCCGGGACCCGATGGAATCCCAGCAGTAGTCATAAAAACTTTAGCTTATGAGATTGCTCCCATTCTCCTCGTCTTCTACCGGAAATCGTTAGATAAATGTACTGTTCCCATATCATGGAAAACAGCGTACGTCACTCCAGTACCTAAGAAAGGACGCAACTTAAAACCCGATGATTATAGACCTATCTCGCTCACCTCGATCTTCTGTAAAATAATGGAGCATATCATTGCGAGTTCAATAATGCGCTTTCTGTCTGAGAATGGAGCAATTAGCCAAAACCAGCACGGATTCCGCAAAGGGAGGTCATGCGAGACTCAGTTAACCCTTTTCATAAACGACCTAGCTAAAGCAGCAGATAAGGGTGTTAGAACAGATGCAGTATTTCTAGACTTCAGGAAAGCCTTCGATACCGTACCTCATGTAAAGCTAATTCAAAAGCTAAATGCCTACGCGATCGACAAAAAAGTAGTCGGATGGATCGAATCCTTTCTCGAAAATAGATCTCAGCGAGTTGCATTAGACGGAATTTTATCCGATGAAGTACTCATCACATCAGGAGTTCCGCAGGGTAGTGTTCTAGGGCCGATTTTATTTCTTATCTACATCAATGACATAGTAGATAATGTAAGGAGCAGGATTAGATTATTTGCCGATGATACCCTCATATACAAGGGGATTACGTCAGATGAAGATAGCATAATCCTTCAGAACGACCTAAACGTTATATCAAAATGGTGCGAAGACTGGCAGCTTGATTTAAATGTAAAGAATTGCGTTGCTATGATTTTCACGCGTTCCATGGATGTTAACAGCTTACAATATGAAATATCAGATTATCCCTTCGAGTTCGTGAGCCATAATAAATATCTAGGAGTTACTATTAGCAGTAATTTATCATTCAAAGAACATATTCCTGATATTATAGGAAAGGCTAATAAAATGCAAATATTAACAAGTAGAACTTTTAGAGGATGTCAATCAAGAGTCAAGGAAATTGCTTATTTTTCATTCGTCAGACCCAATCTCGAATACTGCAGCGCTGTATGGGATCCACATGAAGTAGGTCTAGTCTCAGATTTAGAGATGGTTCAACGTAGACCGGAACGTTTCATTAGCAGAGATCTCAAATTCGATAGCAGCGTTACAGCCATGATAAACTCCCTCGGATGGAGTTCACTACAGGATAGAAGACCAGAATACAGACGGAAGCTGTCCTACGAGCCACCAGCTCCGCAGTCCTGGCAGTAGGGTTGGGGCCATTGCTAATGGGCGAATGCGATAGTAACTTTGAAGTAGTAGGAAGAGGAGAAAGGAGCTCTAGCTGCGTGTGACCGTCACCTTCGGCTGCTGAGGGACAACTGAGATAAGAGACAACGGAGATAAAGATGAGGCAGAAGGAAGTTCCTCACAGAGCCGCCGATTTTTTTCCGTAAAGGACCGGGTTTCGACACCATGGAAGAAAGCGGACATCCAACCTAGGCATCATGGGATCGATTCCTATCATTATTATTATATTATATTCTACGAGGTCCCAAAAACGGTACTTTTCTGGTTTAAATGTATTAAGCGCATTTTCAAAAATAATTCAGCGTATTTTGCATGAAGATACAACGTTGAAATTTACGGAGTAGTTAGAACGTATTTGCATATTTTCTTTGGTGCATAAGCATGATCCCTGATGGCCCCAGCATCGATGCTAAATAAATTCTTTATGCCAATATTTCAGAAAATCATTTTGGGTATTTTCCTGTAAGATAGAACGCTTAAATTCACGCCATCAATAGAAAAGATAATTGTCTATCGTGTGTGTAAAGGATCTTGACCTGTAAGTCTTAGGTTCGATGCTAGGGCAATCCCTATGTCATATGTTCAAATATTCATTTAGGGTATTTAGCGTTAAGATAGAAAATCGAAATTCACGGTGTTGATAGAATGGATGGATATCTATTGTACGCCGAAAAATGTTTGCCCTAATATTTCAGGTTCGATGCTAGGAGCATTCGAATGATCGAATAGTTAAAAAATCGTTATAGTATTTCCTGGTCTGGTAGAAGCTTGAAATTCGCAACATCGAAATTTTCAATTTCCTCTTCGCTGCTTGCTGCTGTTGGAGCATAAGCTTGTATAATCTGAACAGAGTAACGCTTGTTTATCATTAGGATTAGCTTACATATACTGTCAGATACACTTTCTATTCTCTCCACATTATTTTTCCATTTCTTGTTAATCAAGAAGCCAACTCCTCCAAGTCTTCCATCCTTTGTTCCCCTATANCTAACGCCACCAGGAAGTAAAGTTTGCGAACGGAAACAAAAGATAGTGAAAAAATGTGGGTTTCTAAAAAGAGAGCGAGAGAGGGGGAAGAAAAGTAACGATGGGCATTAGAAAGACGACATCTTGAAATGAGACGCAATTCCGTCCCTTCTGCGCCATCTCTTCTTCTCCTTCGCTGCCCTATTTACTCCGCAGCATTATGTTGGAGATTTGTGCGATGGGGAGAAAAAGTTGAGGCGTAATGGAGGGCGAAGTGCGAGGAAATAAGGAAAGTCACTTCATCCCTCATTCCCAGATTTTTGCCTCAAATCTCGTCTCCTTAAAGACTCGAATGTATTCCAAAAGTTTCTTCCTTTTTCTCTTCTCCATCGACGAGATCCCACGAAATTGCGTTATCACGAGCAAAGATAATAGAGTGGATAATCATCATTCCATAAGTGCGTTATTTACCTTCCAGAGATTCCAAATTCCAATTAACGTAGTCTCAGAGCAAGGACGGTCGCCGTTCACATTCATTGAATTTACTTTGGAAAAGGTAAACGGAGCGACGAATAACTTTTCTCTCGAATAAACGGATTTACATCTACATAAATACCCTGCCAGCCACCATCCGACGTGTGGCTAGGGTGTAAACAACAAGCGTTCGAGTTACCTCTTTCGCTTTAGCTTGTGTTGTCACGTATCGTTCGCGGATATAATGAGTCTCTAAAACGACTTGTCCTCGCATCTATTTCCCTTATTTTACGCCGATTGTCGGATCGGCTGAAGTAGCAGAAGGGGGACGCATAATACCGATTACTTCTTCAGCAAATGTATTTAACCTGAATTTATCAAGCAATCGCAGCCTTGCTCCTAATCTCCTTTCTCTCAAGTATTCCCAACCTGAGTCTGAGAGTATTTTGGTAACACTTTCTTTTTAATCGAAATACATTTTAACAAATCGTATCGCCTTTTGCTGCACTTTCACGAGTTTGCGGGTACACGTTTCATCCACCGGATATCATATAATACACATATACATACATATATATACATATATAAGCCCAATAAGCTTGTTTATAGGTATAAAATTGAATTAACCATTTTGCAGAACCTTTCATACGAGATGAAAGTCGTACCTCGTGCTGGGCTTTCTCGATTGTAGCAGAATACATAAGTACAAAATACACAACTACAAAATGTATAACTTGCAAAATTCGGTCTAAAATTCAGACACATCTGAAATTCGAGAAAGAACGTAATTGTAATGAATATGTTAGTTATTACTTCCACATATACAACATGAATACCAGAAAATTTTTCTGTGAACTCAATTATGGTCTAGATTAACGTAATTTACGTTGCGCAATAGTTTTGAACTTATTCGATTTGTTATAAAAAGTAGCACAAAAACTCATTAATAACCTAAAAAGTAATTTAACATGCTGATATACATATAATACCACAACTAAACAAAGACACAGGCAGATAACACAAATAATATTCATGAATATGCAAAAACTGGAGGGTTGGTTTATTTTCTCCGGCGGGCCACATTATGGACTTATTGTCATTAGCTGCATAACCTGCATGTTGAAAGTGCTTGATGTTTGTTTTAAAATACCGTAATGAAATAAAAATTGACATAGCTACGAAATTGAAGATTCTGGATAATGATGGGAAAAGATGGAATTAAATTCATTGTTTAATTGTTTAAAATATTTCTAACCAAGCATGATGAAATATTTTGTTTTTATGAAGGTACTTCTATTGAAATGTTAAATAATCGCATTTGTGTAATTTTTTGCAGACATTAAATATACGATGCACGCAAATATTTAGGCGGGATCAGCTAGTGTATATAAAAAGCAAATATCCGTCCGTCTGTCCGTCCCCCTATTTATCTCAGAAACTTAGAGATCTAAAACAAAATGCATCGTGTTTCTACGATGCTGAAACCCTCAGGAAGATTATTCTCATCTTCTTTTAGTAATGAAAAATTCATATAAAGTTGATAAAATAAACGGAGAATTTGTAAAATTTTTGGGAAATAAACAACCCATTCTTGGATGTCCTCATAAAACGAAAGGCGGATGGCACCCTAGGACACAGTGTGTATCGCAAGCCTACGCACACTGACCTGTATTTGAACGGCAGCAGTCACCATCATCCTTCCCAGCAAAATTTCGTTCTCACAACCCTAATCCATAGGGCATATACCATCTCGGAGAGGAAAGCCTACCTGACGAACTAAAACATCTGAGGACGACGTTTCTCCAGAACGGACACCCAATGAGGGAAATAAACCGGGCCCTAAAAAGGGCCGCTGGTGGGACTGTGAACAAAGAACCCGATGAAAAACCAGCGGCCACGGCCTATCTCCCGTACAAGGACCCTGTTTCGAGAATTATTGCGAGGATCCTCGAGAAACATAATATTAGAACTATCCACATGCCACCAAGGAAACTAGGCAGCCAACTTACGAGGGCAAAAGACAAAGACACTCCCGGAATGTACCGGGTTCCATGTGAGTGTGGGGCAGCGTATATTGGAGAATCGGGACGTACCATTGAAACCCGAATAGCAGAGCACTCCCGCCATATTCGCTTGAAACAACCCCATAAATCGGCCATCGCGGAACACTCCCTTTAAGAAGGACACGTCATAGACTTCGCTCAGACTAAGGTACTGTGGAGAGCTCCGGCATTCTGGGATCGGAAAATTAAGGAGTCTATAGAGATTCAATTGGAAAGGAACAACTTCAACAGAGACGACGGACTCACCCTCCACAAGACGTGGCAGCCCATATTCAGGAAGATCGCTGAGAAACGAGGCAGCCATTCACGGAGGTGAAAGGAGACGGCGCTCCCCATCAAAATGAAAGAGGCTACGAAAATCAGAATCGCCAACAAACGCTCTGCTGCAGCTCCTACTGCCAACAATGCAAATTTTCCAGCCCTGGCTCCACCCAGGAAAACATTTGCTGACTCTGTCCAGAAATCTAGGCCACAATTTGATAACCACTTCAACAATGAGGAGGAGAACGACGAACTCATGGATTCCTTCCTCACAATCTGGGCTAAAGTACTCAGGGGAAGCAATAGAATTGAAAAACAATCCATCTTCATGACCGAAATGACAAAACTGATTAAATAATGGACACCATCAACATCATTAGCTGGAATTGTGACAGACTGAAGTCCAACATTTTTGAACTACTGGATTTCATTACAGAGCACGACTTACACCTGTGCCTACTTCAGGAAACGCACTTAGATCCCAACACTAAGGTCAATACACACAATTTAAGGCTCATTAGATTAGATGTTAATAATAAAAGCAAAGGATTAGCTATCTTAGTTTCTAGGTCTAGCAACGTTAAAGTTCTCCCTGAACATAAATTGTCCTCGTTTGATATCCTGGGATTAGAAATTGTTATTAATTATAAAGTGCTAAATATATTCAACGTGTATGTCAAAGCTGCCATCTGGGCTGAGGAACTTCAATTCCTAACATCCCAAAGAGTCCCGGCAATACTTGCAGGAGATTGGAATTCAAAACACCCATTATGGGGTGCCACCTCCACTAACAGCAATGGAGCAAAACTCTTCCGATTTCTTCAGCATGCCAGCTTACAGGTTTTCTCCCCCAACCAACCTACTTACCATACCCGAAGCTGCACTAGCCTGCTGGACTTCATCATAGCCAAGGACGTTGATTATATTACCAGCCCTCTGGATTTAGAGAGCTGAACTCTGACCACTATCCTATCCTATTCAACATTTCTGGCAATATTTCATCAACACCTCACCCACCTGGAAGCCAACGGATCATTTGGAGAAAACTCACCGAGTACTTAATCGACAAAATCCATCATTATCTCCCTTTGGAGGCACCTTTTACCAAGGATAACATAGATGGCCAGGTAGACCTACTTAATGATTTAATACTCTCTGCTAAGGAATACTCCTCCAAAACTATTTTTCATCATCGTGATTATCCACCCCTTCCTCAAGATATTCGGGAACTCTTCGCAACACGAAATAGGATCAAGCGACTTTACCAGACATACCGCGCACCAGAGGATTTCGAACTACTGAAGCAACTTAACTACAACATCAAACAAAAAATTGCAGCCTTCAAAAATAAAAGCTGGAACAACTACCTCTCCACACTATCCTTCGATGATCATACCTTATGGCAATGTTGCAAGAGACTCGCCCGTTCAAGCTCAACCTCTCATCCACTCAACCAAGATGGTACATTACTCTTCGATCCTGAGGTAAAAGCTGAGTATATGGCATCATACCTATCCTCCATTATGACAGATGATGCCCATGAATTTTCAAGAAATCCTGCTGTAGAAATCACCAACGATCTACTGGGGATTATTCCAACCAGTGATCCAGAACTCACCACCGAAGCTGAAGTGGCTAACATTATTAAAACACTGGCATCCAACAAAGCCCCTGGTCCTGACCAATACTCCAATCGGATTATCAAGACTGCTGCCAAAATTCCACTATTCCTCTTCTTCACCACAAACCTCTTTAATGCTTGTCTTTCCTGCAGCTACTTCCCTGACGCTTGGAAAATTGGCCATATGATTCTCCTTCCTAAGCCCAGCAAGGACCCATCCTCAGCCATCAAAATCAAAGGTATTTGAAAATGTCATCTTGCACCGCCTCAACAAACATGCCAAATCCATCAACCTTATCCTCAACAAGCAGATGGGCTTTCAGCAGCAACTTTCAACAACCTACCAGATTCTCCGGCTTATTGAGACCATCACCAAAGGATTCCTTAATAAAAATAAAATAACCCAAGCACTATTTTTCGATATGGAAAAAGCTTTCGACCGAGTATGGCATAAAGGAATCATATACAAATTGAAAACAAATAATTTCCCAACCTACCTGGCCAAGATTATCCAAAATTTTCTTACAAATAGATGGTTTCGGGTCAAAATGAACAATGCTTTTTCTAGCTTAAAACCCATTTCTGCCGGAGTGCCACAGGGAAGCACACTTAGCCCTTTTCTCTTTAATCTATTTGTAAACGACCTGCCGAAGCAAGAGGAAATTAATTTGTACATGTATGCTGACGACATTAGCATCTCGTGCTCCAGATACATTGCCAACAACGCCATAGTGATTTTAAACAACTATCTCCAAGCATTCGAGAAATGGCTGAAGGAGTGGCATGTAAGGATTAATCCTAACAAGAGCACCCACATGGAGTTCTTACTACCTCCAAGGAAACAGGCAACTAGAAGACCAGAAATCTATGGCCAACCCATCCCACGAGTCAAAAAACAAAAATTCCTTGGAGTTATTCTTACTGACAAACTCCTCTGGACAAAACATATCAATTACAGCATCCAAAAAGCCGCTGCTGCTAGAGCAAAACTCCTGCCACTTCTCAATAAAAAGAGCAGACTTACCGTGGACACGAAAATCCGCCTTGTGAGAGCCTACGTACTCCCAATACTCACCTATGGTGCTATCATCTGCTGCAACACAACTCAGAGGAACATCAAACGTCTTACTACCTACTATAATAAATGTTTACGTGCGGTCACATGCATCAGTCGTCTAGTACCTCTCAGAGAAATCCTAAACTTCCACAAAGTGCCAAAACTAACAGAACATCTACTTCGACTTTCCACTAAATTTGCCAGGAGATTGAAGTCCATCAACAACCCTCTAGTAAGACGTATATGGGAGTAATACAGTACCCCAACACAGGAAACACCTCAAAAGGAACCAAAGCTGGTCCTCACCCTTCTCGAAACTGCCAACAAGGAGAAGCAGAAGGCGAAGAAGTAGCAAAGGCAGCGGAGATGAAGATGTACATTAATTGTAAATAACTTTAATAGTTAGGGTTTTTCTTTTTAAATTATTTGTAAATGAGCCTTAAAATGTTCTCAAAGCATATACTATACCGAGCCTTAAATTTAGTGAGTGTTAGCCTTACGAGGGTTTAATCTGCCTGCATGAGTAAAACCGTCCATAAAGCTATCTTAGCCATTGGACTCTAACCACCAGAGTCCGACCGAACCCCTCATCTGCACTTCGTCCTGAAGATGGCCACGGGGGATGTGGCCGAAACGTCGGATTTATCCGGAACCCTTACTCGGCTGGAGACCCGAGAAATGTTATTTCAAGCCATCCCTTTGACGACTAAGGCCATTGTTGAATAATGATTTAATGAATAATCCCATGTAAGCACACGGGGATAACCAGTTCTTATATTTTTCTATAAGAAATGTACGTATAGTAGGCTTTCATGTCTGGAAAGCAGTAGAATAAATTTTATAAATAATGGCAAGAAATACAGAGAGTTATTATAATCTTACGGAGGACTGTCTCTGGCTTAGGAGGACCAGATATATACGATAATAGATATATTTTTAAACTAAATTAAGTTCCGTCATATTTGACGAGGACTTTTACTAGTCTATATATATAAAGCAGAAATTTTGTGGGTTTGTGTTTGGTTGTATGTTGGACTGATATTGGAGTCCACGCCGTTTGTCCGATTTGTGTCAAACTTTGCATACGTGTTCTCTGAGATCAGGAAGGAACTACTGTTACCTTTACATTCGATAACTTTGCTGTGTTTGAACCAAGATCGTTCAGATAGATTTTCATAAGAAATACATGTTAAGTTCAATTTTATCGGTTACACACTTTATTTATTATGCAAAATTAAATTAGAAGGAATAGTCGTATATAATCGAAATGAGTAATAAAACCAGGGAAACAATACAGATTCTTATTGTCGTGGAATATCACTTTCGTTTCGAAGTTACGAGAATTTAGATAAAATATACGAGTAGTTTGTGAAATTTTGAGGTTGTAAACAATCCGTTACCCTGACGACTAATATGATATTTGATTCCGAGCTCACACATTTTCCCATTAGAACACATTGTGTTTATAGGCCCATTTACAAGCAAAGGCAAGAAGTGACAATATGAAGAGGAGGAAAATTTTCAGAGATTTTAACAATTACAGTCACGACAGGTTTGTAGTGAATTGCAGAGGCAACAAACATACGTAGCACCGTAAGAATTGATGGAGATGAATGAGTAAGTTTTTGTCTATCAATTCGGACTCTTGGCATATTTTACGATTAATTTTAAGATTAGAATCGGAAGTTGAAAAATCTTGCAAACTTGCACATTAACTTGAGACAAGTTTCATAGTAAGGAAATTCCATAAACATTCACATTCTTATCCTTAACTGTAGATTTCGGCTTCGAACTTTGATTAGAAAATGTTTGTTTTCAATAACCTATCCCATTGGACTAAACTAGGAAGCGAGATGCTATTTTCTTTTATGTACAAATAGGTGTACTATCTTTAATCCGACTTCTATTTTCCGCGTTGAGAATCAACGGGCACTTCAGCTAGTATAATATAAGTGTTATTGATGCTATTTAATTTATTTAACCCTTCCGGTGCACAGTAGCGAAATTTTGTTGTTTTAATATAACCATTTGAACGGAAATAGATTATATATGTAGTCGATTATAGGTTTCTATACGATTATAAGTGTCTAAAATTATAAGATACGGTGATTACGTGCCTAAAATTAGGAGATTCAGAGTCGATGATTGGTGAAAAAATAATGAATACTGGCTAAATAATTCTATGCTACCGCTAAAAAGAGTTTACGTTGATTACTGGAAGATATGGTCGAAAATAAAATGACAAAGACGATGTGAGGTGAAAATATTATGCGTTAAATTATGAAGATGAGAGACGTCATAATAGGGAAAAAATGGCATCTATAGGAAGATGAATCGGTTGGTTGAAAAATATACGAAAGGACCGAAATGATGAGAAATCTCAGTGAAAAACTTTAAGAAGAATTACAGATCATACTCTGAAATAAAGTTCAAAAGGAATATGAAGAGAAGAAATATCCCATATCAGTTAATTAAAAAGATATCCTAGGAAATAAATCTGTTTAATTTTAATTTAAATAAACTAAATCTTTCTTCTTTAAAGGAAAATTTTAATACCAACATTCGGTACTGGAAAATGTGGTTCATATTTAGTTTTTCTATTTGTATTTTTCCATTCATTTATTTGTCTCTCACCATGCTGACCACGGAGACCTAATGCTATTTTAACTATGACAAAATGTTTCAAGAAAATTAAATGAAACATATGTTTGTTCGCTTCATCATTGCCTTTTTTACTGGGAAAATATTCTACCAGTTAATGTTTCGGTGGACATAGTGTTCGCGCAAGTTCGCGTTCTTTTTAATTTAAATCTCCCTCTCAACCTTCCCTACCTGGCGCAAGGAATTCTGGGGGGTAGAAGGGAGAATACCGGCGAAAGTACGCCGGGTCACTTCGGTTTGAAGAGTGTGCATGAAGACTGGAAGACGACACCACGTAAATAGGACCGCTTCGGTAAGCGCCGTCCCGTCCTTCCTTATTCCTTCCCTTGCTTTTACTCCTTGCCGTCATTTTCTCCCTCTTATTTTTTAATCTCGTTTGTCGCATGTCACGGCCTTCGCGGCCACGCGTGCCAACACATAGCATACCTCAGACTGCAGAAATGTAGGTGTTCGCTTGTGGAAATATGGATAAAATAAAACAAGATATATTATGAAAGTTTACTATTCGCTATTCCTTAACGATTAGTAAAAAATAAGAAATGATACAAACCAGAGCATTCTACTTTTACAAGAAAAATTCCGTTATTACATTAAATAAGTCCGTATTCTTTTGTTCGTTCCTAAACTTCAGTTCTTACTGTTGGTTTATGGTGCCGAATCCACTAACACTATTCATTGCTAGAGGAAATAGATGTTGCATTGATGCGAGTGGAATTAATATTTATTATTTTTAATTGTGTCTTATTTACTAGAATTATAAAGACATTAATTAAACCATATAAAACTGGTTCAAAGGATTTTATATTAACTTCACATTGACTTACTAGAGATTATTTGATTTATATTTTGATTATTATTCATAGATACTGACTGTATGAATTTGATAGCATTTGAAATAATGTGTTGATGTTTACTTTGTTTTTGTTTAAATTATTAACCCATGTTTAATTTAAGAATAAAATCTGATGATTTTTTTAATTAAAGAATAAAAGTGCATCTCTATCATCGTCAAGTTCCATTGGGATGAAATGGGTAAACATAGTCTATAAAATGTCAAACGGAAAACTTAACTTTATACTTAGCTGAAGAAAATGAGCATTCTATGCTTCGACATAATGAACTTCTTCAGTTTTTATATAAAGTAAACAAAAGAAAATAAATCGTATAATTAATTATCAGATACTTCAAAAATGTATAGCTTGAGAAGAAAGATAGCATAAAACCAAATGGTAATCATGATGAATGTAAGTTTTTTGCAATATCTTTATTGTGAATCGCATTATCATTGTATCCGGGTTATGAAATTTCTCAGTGGATGTCTTTCGACGGTTTTCAATTGAACATCGCTGTCAGACCTCATCATCCTCTTTTGTATTAGTAGAGCTTCTGCCATTTTTTATATAATCAACTATTCCTAACCTTCTTTGTCCCTTTCCTCATTTTCCTTTAATTTTACCTGCATGATTTTTTCAGCATGCAATTAGCGTTATCATACGAGATGTAATAAAAAAATACGCGGAATTTTTTTTTCTCAAAAAATCTTTTTTTTATTCTTTGATAATATCAATGTTGTCCCCTTCAATGTATTCCCAATCAAAGGTAATACATTTGTGCCAGCGCTTTTTCCAATAATCGAAGCACTTCTGGACCGCAATTCTCGGTATGGTGTTTCGCTCCTTCAGAGATTCTGTCTTGATCTCCTCAACATTAAGGAAGAATGGACTTGAAAAACGTCTGACGGGACCGGGAATCGAACCCGGGTCTCCCAATTGCCGGTCGGGAGCTCTGTCCGTTGAGCTATGTTGAGAAATGTTATGCCGCTATAGCTCAACGGACAGAGCACCCGACTGGCAATTGGGAGACCCGGGTCCGATTTCCTGTCCCGTCAGACTTTTTTCAAGTCCATTCTTCCTTGGGATTTTTCCTGAGTGCACACCATCTTGCGCAGTCACCCTTAACCGTTTTCCTGTCTCCTCAATGTTGCCAAAACGTCGTCCTTTCAAGGTTCTTTTCCGTTTTGGGAATAGGAAGAAATCACAGGGGGACACGTCCGGTGAATACGGTGATTGAGGAATCATAACGGTGTTGGTTTTTGCCAAAAATTCACCTCACTCACAAGTGAGGTGTGAGCTGGTACGATATCTTGGTGCCATTGCCACGCATTTTTCGCCACAGGCTCGATCGTTTTCTTCCGATTGCTTCAGGATGCGGCGATGCATAATTATTTTCTTCACCTTTTCGGCGTTAACATTTCTTGTGGATGTGCTGGGACGTCCAGGGCGCTCGTCATCTTCAGTGTCTTCACGACCCTCTTGAAAACGTTTGTACCACTTGTAAACGCCCGCTTTATTCATTGAACATTCGCATAAAAGGAACATATAACATTTACAATGTGGTGCATCACTTTATTCCACTTATAACGCAGAATTTCACCCAAATTAATTGTTCCATTTTTGCCGCAAGTCAAAAATCGCCGGTCAGAGTTTTGACTGCCAGCAATAGACTAATAATTAAGCCTTAAAAATGGCTGGCTGATCAACCGGAATTCGCGACGAGATTTCGGTTCAGTTAGTTCAAGCATTTGTCCGCTAGTGAGGTAGATAACCTTCCCCTCGCCTGAATGGTGTGGGTAAAAAGGAGGGTTAAGTTGGTGGTGGGAAAGCTTATAGGTTTAAAGTCCCAAACCCAGAGTAAAGATAACGTAGATAAGACGCCGGGGAAATCTTTAAAGCAGAATGCTCGATTTGCAATCAATTATTGACGTTATTTTGCTAGATTTTCTTGCAAACATGCATTTTACCGATACCTCAGCATTATTTCTACACTGTGCAACGTTTAGAAAGCAATCAAAGCAAAGGTAATCTAAAGAATGTCATTCCCGTAAAATATTATTAAAATTATCTTTAGAAAGTTTTTAATATGCATATGATTGTCACTGGTCTATGGCGACTTAATTATAATCATATTTGGATGAGATCAGAAGAAAAAATCATAAAATGTATGGGGTTTATGACAATGTATACTTATTTAGAGCCTTTTTAATTTTTGTTTAATACAGAATATANGTTCCCGGTTTGGACTGGCCCTCTCAGTGTTGTCAAGTTCTCGGAAGGAGAGCGATTTCAGTTAGTACGGCCGTTCGCCGCATTTAGACGCCAAGGACCTGTGCAATATTTGTTTCCCCCAGTGTACAATAAAAACTATTTTGTGGAAATTACGAAGAACGGTGTATTTATTGAACTTAGTCTCATTTCCCCCTACCATACGCGACACTTTGTATAAGTTTATAATGTACAGCTCTAACGTAAACACAACTAATTACGTTTTGTTCACAAAAAATTATATCTTAAATACTTTCTTTTAGTTTCTTACAACATCATGATCAAAAAGCAAAGCAAGGAAACTCAAAAGATGATTTTTAAATCACTCTATGCCATATGCTTCGCATATCTACAATATACATTCATCGTCTTCGGAAGCTTACAGTCATTACTATATCTAACCAGTAGTCAACGATAAGCATAAAACGAATACATTCTATTCCGTAAACGATGGCCTATTCTGAATCACGTAAAAAATAACAAATCAACGTATACAATTTATGCAGGACTCCACGATTTCCTTAATTTACGGAGAGGTGACCCATGCGCTAAATAGAAATTTATTTAAATCCTTTTTCCATGACATGACATTATTTTCCACTGACCTTACTCTTCAAAATTCATAACAGATAAAAACACCTGCCTAGCAGACTGCAATTACTCGCCAATGCACATGCGCTTTGGCGAGAATGTAGTCCAGCAAGTAAGTAGAATAGGTAAACCTTGCAACACCGTTATGAAGAAGCTTACTTACAACGATCGTAAGCGAAAGGAGATCGGGCATACCCATTGTCACGGAATTCTAATTCCGGTCGTTACGGAGAGGCTGCTTTGGAATTCTGGGAGTACTCATTCCGTTCGTTACAGAAAGATAGGGCATAGCACCCCAGTAGAGAAAATGGTTTGATAGATGCTTAGCATCCAGTTTGAAGGAACCATATTCCACAAGGGCAATTTTTGATTTTACAGTTATCAAACAATAAATAAGAAGGGGCCCAGGTCTTAAGGCTCCCTTTTAGATCAAGCTGAATTCGCGACGAGATTTCGATCCAGTTAGTTCCAGCATTTGTCCGCTATTGAGAATGATAACCTTCCCCTCGCGTGAATGGTGTGGGTAAAAAGGAGGGCGAAGTTGGTGGTGGGAAAGCTTATAGGTTTAAAGGCCTAAACCCAGAGTAAAGATAACGTAGATAAGACGCCGGGGAAATCTTTAAAGCAGAATGCTCGATTTGCAATCAATTATTGACGTTATTTTGCTAGATTTTCTTGCAAACATGCATTTTACCGATACCTCAGCATTATTTCTACACTGTGCAACGTTTTGAAAGCAATCGAAGCAAAGGTAATCTGAAGAATGTCATTCCCGTAAAGTATTATTAAAAATTATCTTTAGAAAGGTTTTTAATATGCATATGATTGTCACTGGTCTATGACGACTTAATTATAATCATATTTGGATGAGATAAGAAGAAGAATTCATAAAATTTATTGGGTGTATGACAATGTATATTTATTTAGAGCTTTTTGAATTTTTGTTTGATACAGAATATAAATTTCTTTCGTTCGACATTTAAAATTAAATAAGACAATTAGAAATGGCCGAGGCGATTCTGCAGTGTTATTACAATATCAGCAGTTTTACCGCGATCTAGCCCCCTACGGAATTTTTTAAGCATTTAGAGGAGGCATCCCTAGGAGTGTTATTACAGTGCATTTATTGCTTCTCAATAAGTTATTGAGGTTTGCACCACGGAACTGAAGGAGATGATCCGGTACCGTAGGGAAAGGAAATATTTCGATTAGCCAAAAGTGAAAGTTACCATTATCTGTTACCTTTGCGCATTATTTTAAATGAAAGCGTCAATTTCTTGTAAATGAAATGGGTACTCCGTATGTATTACTTCGTATTGTATGCAATAATTCATATGTAAGATTTTTAATGAAATAAATATTGGAATATTGTTATTAATAATGGAATAAATAAATGGAAGTCAGGTAATTTCAAATTATGACCGTCATGAAAATATATATACATAGTCAGAATTACAAACCTTTATTTGTTGGAAAGAAAACTTTCACTTACGAAGTCCAGTAACTGCCCTATGACAACAAATTTCAGGCAGAAGGAAGTTTAAATAGAATACTTCTAATGGACCCCTCATGTTCTTCCTCCAAAATTCCCTATCTCGCTCAATCCTCTGAATTATAATTCCACGAGGAGACCACACCACGAAATCGAAAAAGTTTTTATTGCAAATTTCCAGTTGCCCCTGTACTTGGAAATAATATGCATTTCTTCTCCTTAGCCTGACATTCCCTTGGTCCTCCTTCATGTATTTTACAATCTTCCTGCGTACCCCTTCTACCTCCATTTGTGAGAATATTTGTACCTCATTGGGTAGTCTGCTGTTCCAGAACCATAGACGTAGGTTGAAAGTCTTATCAGTCTCTTTATAGACATTTGCCTCGGAATTTAGGAACGAAGTAAATTTCGTACCTTGGGAAAAAATTTTTTTATCGGATTAAATAATGACATTTTAGGATAGGCTTTATTGCTATATTGTCTTCCAGAACAGAAATGTTTCAGTGATCGACAGCAACGGATTGATTTATTGTACTTACAATAAAGTTATTTGCTATTAATAATTCTAATTAATTCGACTATTGTTTGGAGAATGGATGAAAGTATAATACATAGTAATAAGGACAACAGGCCATTTTAATGCGCATAAAAATGCGACTATTTTCCGATTAAAAGAAGGAAAAGAAACGATCTCTTGAATTATTTTAATTGGCTATTTTCAGTAAATTGTCCGAAGATTCATACCGATGACCGTGAGTAGAAGAAGAAAACGGATAATGAAATGAGGTAATTTATTTGAGTACGCTATTTCAAGTAATGAAAATTCAGATTTTCCTCATATCAATTATTTGGTTATTATAGAAACGGATATCCATTCGCGCAAAAGTCTTTCCAAATTCTGTAATCAGAAAACAACGTCGCTCCGAAACGAGATAGCAACGCGTGAAAGAATAACGAGGTCTAATCGCTAGAAGTAAGGGAAGAAACAACTTGCGCGAGAAGAGATTCTCTAAAGAAGGAAAGCCAAAATCCTCCTCTCCATATCTCATATGCGTAACTGATATTCCCTACTCTTGCGTTATCGCTTCTCACGGTTATCTCTCTGGCGATATCGTACTCGCCGTGATGGGGCAAGGAGGTGGTGGAAAGAGACGAAATCCGCGCGACTGCTGAGACGTCACTTCTCCTCCGAGGCTTTTCCTGAAAGACTTCGAAGAAAGCTGTGGACATACCTCTACGTTTTTCAAGATTAGTAATAATGTATGAATCTTACGCACATGAGTAATATTTGAATTGAAGGATAAAAGGTAAGACTATGAGGCAAACGAAATACTAACTGTCTATCGCATCTTACAGCCAAGTAGCACTTTAGCGAAAAGGGTGAATATTTTGATGTTTCCTAATTGTTTTTGTCTAATGCGGTTCATAACATGAATACAAAAAATCGTTTGCATCATAGCTACATCATTTAAGCGTCGAATGGTGAAAATAAGGCTCATTAATCTCTCAGTATGCTGTTATGGAGATGAAAAACCCAACGGCCTGAAAACTGCTTTTTCTATGCTCCAAAGAACGCNGGTTCATAACATGAATACAAAAAATCGTTTGCATCATAGCTACATCATTTAAGCGTCGAATGGTGAAAATAAGGCTCATTAATCTCTCAGTATGCTGTTATGGAGATGAAAAACCCAACGGCCTGAAAACTGCTTTTTCTATGCTCCAAAGAACGCCCTTAATTGGTAAAACATATAACATATGAACACATTTTTATTGACATCTTATTTACACTAAACATGACTGAGAGGAGTCCTCTTACTATTGATATCTGTGGTCTCTTAGCCACATTGAATCACCTGCAGCTCTCATTCTTCATTTGGCATTGTTTATGAACCTTACCTGATTGATCCATTTAGATTTTGAATTTTGTTATGGCCAAGATGCAAGTGAATCAGACCCAATGGGAACGATGCTTGCTCAATCATGCTGATGTTGTTCCCAGCAAGAAGTAAAAATTGTAGCCTTGGAAGAGCCTGAGGAATGGGAGGTAAAAATGAAACACCTTTGCATATAACAGGCACCCATATATGGGACCATGGAAGTGGATTTTGCTCTATGCATGCATTTGTATAGTCACATCTATAGTTCTATTAAAATAAAATTTGCCTTCTAAGTTCAATGAAAGTTTTGACTGAAATCAAAATATTTACGGAAATGGAAACATACCTTAAAATCGGTTTGCAAAATTTTTGTCAAACGACACCATCCTATATCCAGCGTTTCGAGAGAAGACATTTGACTCAAAGCCTCTCCTGGAACATCCACGATTAAGTTGTCAGGCAAACTGAGAAATTTTGTTTCGGACATGTTGGCAAATACATGCTTGTTGATTGACCTAAGGTAAAAGAAAAATAATATTACCACATCTTCTGAACAAATCTTTTACGAGAATTTAGATGAAATATGAAGGAGTACTTCATTAGATAGATTTTATTTTAAATTCTGGGCAATTCATTTTCATGGCGTGCACTTTAATTTTGGTTCGAATTTAAAATTAACATCCATCAAAAGAATATTTTTGAATTTGAAATAACCCCCCTGGGGGGTTATTTTGCATCCGCCGAGACCGAGCTCTCGGCTTCGGTATCGCCAGCCTGACGTCAGGACTGAACCGATATACTAAATGTGCAAGTTTGCACGCTTTTCGTGCCGATTTTCGCCAGCCATTCTC
>KZ312415.1:4252-25446 GCA_000376725.2 Ladona fulva
GAGGCATCGTGAAATAATTATTTTCACGTTAAATGTAAAAAACAATTAACTCACAAGCGCAGGCAACACGTAGATCAAAGAACACTGAGTGATCTGACGAGGGGATTCACCCAAGCTGATGTTGCCCGCTAGGGTGAATCCCCGAGTCGAGCCGGATCAGGAAACGCGCCACGCATACCAACATAACGCCTGGCTCGTTACTCGAGTCAATGCTCGTATTTAGAGACGAATTTTTTGCTCATACTTTACTCGTATCTCGAATTTCTCGTATATAGAGGTGCTCGTATCTCGAGGTTCCACTCTATATATCCGGCGAAGTGTCTATATAAAGAGATATACGTATATAGGATAGTAAAGATGAAGCAGAAGGAATTTCCCCATAGAGCCGCGAATTTGGTTCTGTAAAGTTCAGGATTTGGACACTATGGAAAAAAGCGGGCATCCATCCTTGCGATCATGGGTTCGATTCTAGGAGGCCCAAAAAACGGTACTTTTCCCGTTTAAGTGCATTATGACCTTTTTTGCGGAATTCTTTTAATTTTTTAAAATATAAAATTCGCATTACTATGATATCACTCCTTGCTATAAGGAAGGCTCCTTTTTTTTCTAAGCCGACTTCTCTCAGTAACTTCCTAAATGTTGTCTGTATAAAAATGGGAAGTGTCTCGTCATCATTTACAACTTCCAGGACTGATTTCACCATTGGCGGGATGTTTTTAAAAATGAATGAATGAACAGGGCGTCGTATAATTTCATCGTAATTCATTTTCGCACTGGTGTTGTACACAATCCCAGTTTTGCGCACTTTCTTCTAATCTTGCCCTTAAGCGCACACTTTCTTGATTCTGAAGAAAGTACTTCGGCTATATAATATTTTTTGCTTCACACGTCCTCGCTACAATACTCCTTTCACTTTTGGAAGTTATTCTGAAAGTGTTTATACACAGGTGAAACGGTTTGCCTCTCACCACTTCTTAAAATTTTCCTTTTTTCCCAGCTCTCTCTTTCCACAAAAACCACACAAACAACTATTAACTACGAAATTATTATCTGTAGAACTTTCCAAATAACTGCGATAAAGTATGCAAGTGCGAAATTTTTGTATGTACGAATTCACGCGAGAATTCGTCACACTCCAAAAAAAATCACTAAAATGCCAAAAATTAATGTATAAGTAGATGATCGAGAACAATCCTTAACCGAGAAACTCAGCAAACTGACTACTAACAAAGTTCCCCTGGAAAGGGAACACTACTGGGCCTTGCGTGGTTACATTGCCATACCCATTGTCCTACGCGTTTTTCACAAATGAAAAGAAAAAATATTTGCAGAACGCTCAAAAGCGCCTAATTTCTGGTGTTTGAGTGGGAAATAGAAAGCAGATGGTTTATAACTCTATTGCTCTCAGTTGCATCCTATCGTCTTGCGGTAAGGAAAACACACCCCTCGACTATCCAGGATAACCGAGCATATCGTAAACAAAGAAGTCTTCAAAACGTTATTAAACTCATTTTCAATCATTTTTTCTCATGCTCCCTTCATGAAATCGCTATCCTTGAGAAATACATAACATTCTATGGTGTAAGGCTTTCGGCGAAAGGAGTTCCATGCAGACATATTAGTATGTACTACGACTGAATACTGAGGAAACTAACAGTAATTCTCAGTTAAGGGAATTGAAACATTGTGTTAAATGCTGTGGCTGTGCACATTAATGTTAACAAAGTTATCCTCATCAACTACTTAGTGGGAAAAGGAAGTTGTCATGAGTGTAGCGAAGTAGAGTCGCTTAGAAAAGGTTGGAATATGAGAAACTTTACCATATTTGAATAAATCGATGATATGTTGTTATTTAAACGCTAGTTGATTGTTTAATTAACTGTATCTTGACAAACAATCGAAACAGTAGAAAGATTAAGTGTATCTATTACTCCTACCGTAAGAAAAATTGTTTTTCTTGAGTTAGTTATAAACTTATGACATTGAAATTTGCAAATAAAATAATTTCACTATTCTCTGAGAAACTTTCCCGCTGTAAGTTTTTTCCAAAGCAAATAAGACAAGATAGCCAGCATGTCCTTTCTTCAATGTATTTTACCAAAAATTCTCGACTTCCCCTATGATTTCTATTAAATACTTGCCTCAGAAACTATTGTCTGCAAAATAAATAATGCTATCGGAAAGAATGTAATTTGGGGCAGAGTTGGATTTTAAAAAATTCTGTGTTCCTTAAATTAAAGAATTTAAGGCACGCTTTCAAACAGAACAAGAAAAAAATCCAGAATTTCTTTGAAATCTAACATTTTCGTTTTTTATTTTATACATGGGCTGCAAGTAAAAATTCAGGTTGCCAATGAAAGATTCAGCATTTCGGATGACTTATTCCATGCTTCTCTAAGATATATAATAGAAAAGCATTTGGATCGACCTAGATTAACTGTCAACCCAACTAAAAGTGTGCATATTAACTTCAGCATATTTAAAAATAAGCAAATTACTACTTACCCCAAATATAACAAGACCACCATTCCAACAGCCACCACGTGCAAATTTTTAGGAGTGCACCTGGACAAAAATCTCATCTGGAAAGTCCATGCCGACAAGATAATCCATTCAGCCCTTCGAGCAAGACATCAACTTTCTCCTCTGCTAAATATGAAGAGCCCTATCTCCACAAAGGATAAACTCCGCCTATTCCATTCAATTATCTGCCCCATTCTTTTCCATGCAGCTCCAATCACTTTACATTTACATTTACATAAATACCCCGCAAACCGCCGTATGGCGTATGGCAGGGGGTGTTAATACACCGAAGTCCCTAATTATTCATCCTATTTACGCGTCTAATACTATCTGGAAAAAGAGACTAATAATAACTATCCGTTCGTGCAATAATCTCANGAGGCATCGTGAAATAATTATTTTCACGTTAAATGTAAAAAACAATTAACTCACAAGCGCAGGCAACACGTAGATCAAAGAACACTGAGTGATCTGACGAGGGGATTCACCCAAGCTGATGTTGCCCGCTAGGGTGAATCCCCGAGTCGAGCCGGATCAGGAAACGCGCCACGCATACCAACATAACGCCTGGCTCGTTACTCGAGTCAATGCTCGTATTTAGAGACGAATTTTTTGCTCATACTTTACTCGTATCTCGAATTTCTCGTATATAGAGGTGCTCGTATCTCGAGGTTCCACTCTATATATCCGGCGAAGTGTCTATATAAAGAGATATACGTATATAGGATAGTAAAGATGAAGCAGAAGGAATTTCCCCATAGAGCCGCGAATTTGGTTCTGTAAAGTTCAGGATTTGGACACTATGGAAAAAAGCGGGCATCCATCCTTGCGATCATGGGTTCGATTCTAGGAGGCCCAAAAAACGGTACTTTTCCCGTTTAAGTGCATTATGACCTTTTTTGCGGAATTCTTTTAATTTTTTAAAATATAAAATTCGCATTACTATGATATCACTCCTTGCTATAAGGAAGGCTCCTTTTTTTTCTAAGCCGACTTCTCTCAGTAACTTCCTAAATGTTGTCTGTATAAAAATGGGAAGTGTCTCGTCATCATTTACAACTTCCAGGACTGATTTCACCATTGGCGGGATGTTTTTAAAAATGAATGAATGAACAGGGCGTCGTATAATTTCATCGTAATTCATTTTCGCACTGGTGTTGTACACAATCCCAGTTTTGCGCACTTTCTTCTAATCTTGCCCTTAAGCGCACACTTTCTTGATTCTGAAGAAAGTACTTCGGCTATATAATATTTTTTGCTTCACACGTCCTCGCTACAATACTCCTTTCACTTTTGGAAGTTATTCTGAAAGTGTTTATACACAGGTGAAACGGTTTGCCTCTCACCACTTCTTAAAATTTTCCTTTTTTCCCAGCTCTCTCTTTCCACAAAAACCACACAAACAACTATTAACTACGAAATTATTATCTGTAGAACTTTCCAAATAACTGCGATAAAGTATGCAAGTGCGAAATTTTTGTATGTACGAATTCACGCGAGAATTCGTCACACTCCAAAAAAAATCACTAAAATGCCAAAAATTAATGTATAAGTAGATGATCGAGAACAATCCTTAACCGAGAAACTCAGCAAACTGACTACTAACAAAGTTCCCCTGGAAAGGGAACACTACTGAGCCTTGCGTGGTTACATTGCCATACCCATTGTCCTACGCGTTTTTCACAAATGAAAAGAAAAAATATTTGCAGAACGCTCAAAAGCGCCTAATTTCTGGTGTTTGAGTGGGAAATAGAAAGCAGATGGTTTATAACTCTATTGCTCTCAGTTGCATCCTATCGTCTTGCGGTAAGGAAAACACACCCCTCGACTATCCAGGATAACCGAGCATATCGTAAACAAAGAAGTCTTCAAAACGTTATTAAACTCATTTTCAATCATTTTTTCTCATGCTCCCTTCATGAAATCGCTATCCTTGAGAAATACATAACATTCTATGGTGTAAGGCTTTCGGCGAAAGGAGTTCCATGCAGACATATTAGTATGTACTACGACTGAATACTGAGGAAACTAACAGTAATTCTCAGTTAAGGGAATTCAAACATTATGATAAATGCAGTGGCTGTGCACATTAATGTTAACAAAGTTATCCTCATCAACTACTTAGTGCGAAAAGGAAGTTGTCATGAGTGTAGCGAAGTAGAGTCGCTTAGAAAAGGTTGGAATATGAGAAACTTTACCATATTTGAATAAATCGATGATATGTTGTTATTTAAACGCTAGTTGATTGTTTAATTAACTGTATCTTGACAAACAATCGAAACAGTAGAAAGATTAAGTGTATCTATTACTCCTACCGTAAGAAAAATTGTTTTTCTTGAGTTAGTTATAAACTTATGACATTGAAATTTGCAAATAAAATAATTTCACTATTCTCTGAGAAACTTTCCCGCTGTAAGTTTTTTCCAAAGCAAATAAGACAAGATAGCCAGCATGTCCTTTCTTCAATGTATTTTACCAAAAATTCTCGACTTCCCCTATGATTTCTATTAAATACTTGCCTCAGAAACTATTGTCTGCAAAATAAATAATGCTATCGGAAAGAATGTAATTTGGGGCAGAGTTGGATTTTAAAAAATTCTGTGTTCCTTAAATTAAAGAATTTAAGGCACGCTTTCAAACAGAACAAGAAAAAAATCCAGAATTTCTTTGAAATCTAACATTTTCGTTTTTTATTTTATACATGGGCTGCAAGTAAAAATTCAGGTTGCCAATGAAAGATTCAGCATTTCGGATGACTTATTCCATGCTTCTCTAAGATATATAATAGAAAAGCATTTGGATCGACCTAGATTAACTGTCAACCCAACTAAAAGTGTGCATATTAACTTCAGCATATTTAAAAATAAGCAAATTACTACTTACCCCAAATATAACAAGACCACCATTCCAACAGCCACCACGTGCAAATTTTTAGGAGTGCACCTGGACAAAAATCTCATCTGGAAAGTCCATGCCGACAAGATAATCCATTCAGCCCTTCGAGCAAGACATCAACTTTCTCCTCTGCTAAATATGAAGAGCCCTATCTCCACAAAGGATAAACTCCGCCTATTCCATTCAATTATCTGCCCCATTCTTTTCCATGCAGCTCCAATCACTTTACATTTACATTTACATAAATACCCCGCAAACCGCCGTATGGCGTATGGCAGGGGGTGTTAATACACCGAAGTCCCTAATTATTCATCCTATTTACGCGTCTAATACTATCTGGAAAAAGAGACTAATAATAACTATCCGTTCGTGCAATAATCTCACGAAATTTTTTCGACNGTAGGAGCATAAACTTGGATAATCTGAACAGAGTAACGCTTGTTTATCCTTAGGATGAGCTTACATATTCTGTGAGATACACTTTCTATTTTCTCCACATTATTTTTCCATTTCTTGTTAATCAAGAAGCCAACTCCTCCAAGTCTTCTTATCCTTTGTTCCCCTATAATAGAAAATATGCTCTTCCTTGAGTGTAACCAGTTCTTCTGATTTTCTTCTTACTTCACTGAGTCCGATGACATCCCACTTTAACTTCTCTGCTTCATTAAGCAATTCCAGGAGTCGATCTTCGCTCTTCCAGCTGCGGCAGTTATAGGTTGCGAAGTGTAGGGGTTATTTCTTTTCTTCATGATGGACCTATGTAATGCCACCACATCCCGGACATCCGAATGGGTGGTGCTTTTACGTCCGGATAAATTTCCATTACAGAAGCTCATCATGATAAATTGTAATTGCGCATGGAGGGTAAAAGACAGTGATTCACCAGGCTGTCTCACTGCCGGTGGGTGAACGGATGAGTGCAACTCTCACTATTTGGTCGGAGATATTGATGCCTTCTTAGCATGGTTAATCTTCCGTTTGCCGCAAGCGCTATATCCCTAATGGCCCCAGGTTCGATGCTAGCTAAATTCTTAGTGCAAAAGTTTCAAGACATCATTTAGGGTATTTCTAGGTAAGATAGAACGTTCAAATTCACGTCATCGATAGAGAGTAAACATCTCTATAGTTAACCTAAAGGCTTTTACCCTGAGGGTTCTTAGTTCGAAGTTAGGGCAGTTTTGCTGTATGAAGTTCATGAATTCATTTAGGGTATTTTCCTTTAAGATAGAAACATGCAATTCACGTTGTTGTTAGAATAGATGATGGTCTATAGTATGCCGTAATGCTTGTTGCCTTTAAGGCCCATTGTTCGATTCTAGGACCATTCGAATGACCGAATTTTAAAAATTCGTTACGGTATTTCCCGGTCAGGTAGAAGGTTGAAATTCGCTACATCTATAGAGGATAGGGAGTGCTATCGTATGCCGTAAGGATATTTGTCCTAATCGACCCAGGTTCGATGCTAGGAGAAATCGTATGGACGTATTTTGAATAATTAGTTTAGGTTGTTTAGTTGGTGGATGGCAGTCCGTTTATAGCAGGTGGAGTGTTGCAGGAGGTGTACAATGCCTTAGTTAATCTATCTTACATTAAGCTTGCAGTATGCAAGCAACTTTTACTCGTATATATATATAGTTATATATACATATAGGATACTAAAGGCGAGGCAGAAGGAAGTGCCTCACGGAGCCGCCGATTTTTTTGCCGTAAAGTCCCGGGTTTGGACATCTAGGATAAAAGCGGACTTCCATTCTACGCATCATGCGTTCGATTCTAGGGGGCCCCAAATACGGCCACTTTTCCATAAGAATGCATTGAGCGAATTTTCTAAAATTCATTTCGCGTACTTAGCGTCAAGATAGAACAATGAAATTTACGGAATCGTTAGAAAATGATTTTATCTTCCGTTTGCCGTAAAATGTTTATCCCTGATGGCCCCAGGTTCGATGCTAGAGAGCAAAACATTCAAAAAAACATTTCGGTTATTTCTAAGTAAAATAGAACATTCAAGTTTACGTCATCAATAGAGAGCAAACATCTCTATATTTTACCCAGAGGTTTTTACCCTAAGGTTCCATATTTCGATGCTAGGGCAGTTTTTCTGTCTGAAGTTCATGAATTCATTTAGAGTATTTTCCGTTAATTTAAAAATTTGCAATTCACGGTGTTGTTGGAATTGATGATTGTATATCGTATGCCGTAAAGCTTTTTGACCTAAATGCTCAGGTTCGATCCCAGGACCATTCGAATTACCGAATTTTCAAAAATTCGTTACGGGATTTCCCGGTCAGGTAGAAGGTTGAAATTTGCTACATCTATAGAAAATAGGGATTTCTATGGTATGCTGTAAGAATATTTGTCCTTATAGACCCAGGTTCGATGCTAGGACAATTCTTATGCACGTATTATGAATAATTCGTTTAGGTTATTGTAGTTGGTGCATTTAACTCGGTGTATGGATGGCGGATTGTTGCAGGTTGTATGTAATGCCATAGTTAAACTATCTTACATTAGGCTTGCAGTATGCAAGCAACTTTTACTCGTATATATACGTATATTGGATACTAAAGACGAGGCAGAAGGAAGTGCCTCACAGAGCCGCCGATTTTTTTGCTGTATAGTCCCGGGTGGAATTTATCAACTTTAATGTCGAATCGTTTATATCAACTTGGAGACACGTTATCTCAGGCAGTATTCTGTGGAAGATCTTCCATAAGATTCTGCCACTTTGCCACCTGCAAGACTTGGATCGCCGATTGATCGAATCCTTTTCATCAGAAAAAAATTCAGCAATGAGAAGAAGAAATAGTGTGTTGTTGCGTTATTTTTGTAAAGTTGTTTAATTAGGAAAAACGCTACGCCTCTATTCTGTACGATAAGTATTGAGATTAAACAATTGAAAATTGTTCTTTTTATTGCCGTAATGAGGGAAGTTTGCACATGATAGGAAAAATCAGAAAGTAAAGCTGTTCCACCCTGATAAAAGATAAACGGTCTGTTAGCGACACACCTAAAATTCCCCATTTTTTTCACAAACTCCTTTCATTTCATCACTTTTGCCATACGTGCACGCAAGAGGAAATCCTTTGCATCGAACATCTTTTACACGCGTAGTTTGATGAACCATTTGATCAACCATCAACATTTGATCAATTGATGAAAGTGATCGATGTCGAGAATCATTTAACACATTTTATATTTCATCTTCTTTATTTGAAAATCTCTTTCTCAGGAAGACGTCCATCAAATTCTCGCAGTTTTTACTCGATCTTTCTTATTCACTCGCGCAGAAAATGAATTAAAATAACAATTTTGCCTTTTTTATGGGAACGCTTAAACTTGTCTGGCGTCGATCCTGAGAGCGTTAGATAGACAGCCATTCTGCGCGAAATCGAATTATATTTGAACAGCCAATGTTGTTTCTCCTTTTTACAAACTTTGACACACACACTTCCAAGCATTCTTCTTTACTTACTAGATAACGCTTTCTTTCGACATTATTTTTATAAACTGTGGGTTTCACGAATTCCGCCTAAACCTTAAATTCATTTCCTCGATCAGTACATAAACCAGAAACTACAAAATCAAGAGTGAAAATAGGTACTCTCGGGTTGTCCACCAGGTTAGATGATCCGACGTTTCGTTAGCTGACTCGGCCTCAGTGCGTTACGTAGGCAACGGATCTTCTAACCTGGTGGACAACCCGAAAGGACGTCATCTGCCGCATACGCCAAGAAAGCATGAAATCTTTCAAAAGTGAAAAGAATTTGAATAAATACGGCAATTGCTGCTGGAATGAATGGTAACGTTCGTGAATAATCAGGAATAAAATAAATGGAGTCGTATGAATGTGGAATATAAATTGGTTGTATTGCGAATGTTGGAAAGGCGATATGGAAAATGGCGAATGTAGAGGCCAAAGAAGCACTTCAATTAGAATATGACGCTCAAAATAAAAATAAATAGCCAAGTTCTACTTTGATTGATTGGTATTTATTGGAGTTTTCAAGATTGTGTAAAGTAACGCACTATGAATAACTTTAGTTTAAGATGAATATAAAGGAAATTGTGGAGGAAAATAGGAAAATTTGGAGTAAAGAGAAAAATATCTTCTACTCTATCTGGGATATACGTGAATTTTACATTCCTTAAATGAATACATGTATACATACATTTAATTAATAAGTATACCTACTTATCAATACTCCGCATATCGTCGAATAGGAAGGGCTGAATGAATATGAATTTTTGAAATATTCTATTAGTTTTATGTACTTTTCGTGAGAATTGATCGTGAGTTTGAAAAACAAATGAATTAAAGTATTCTTCGATAGCGGAATATGTCGAATATGAAGATCACTTTTAAAGAGACAAACGATCAATGAGCAATGAGAAGAACAAAATGAATATTATTATTGTTATTGTACATAAACAAGTAGAACAATGTCAGGTGGAAAAGATATTAAATAAGACAAGAACACTTAGTAACTTCCACAGATGTATGCATGTATACATTTGAGATATATTATTTCAGCAAAAAAATCTGTGGAAGTTCCTAAGTGTTCTTGTCTTATGTCTCCCTTCCACAAAGATGATCACATCAGATTTATTTTGGAAAGGATATTATGTTTATGTCTTGAAATATCATTACATATAATGAATATGCGTTGGTCGGTCACGGAATTAAATAAAAGCAACAGCTCTTAGTGATTTCCACAAGTTTTTACTTGGTGATAAGCATTTTTATATACAGTCCCAGAATTTTTTAGAAGAGGGAATGGTTGTGAAAGTTTTGAAGGTGAAAAAGAGGAAAGAGAAAGATTTCCAAGCACACTGCTCTAAATTTAATCCAGTAATTCTAGTATAATTTGGCCAAAATTGTCTTCCTAGCACCACGGATATAATCAATACGCGTTGGCCGGACATTGTGGAATATCACATTGTGGCCGGAGAGCCGAGAGTAAGGAACACCGAAATTCAATTCCTAAGAATAATACAAAGTTCGCACGTATTCCGAAGAAATGCTTGGAGAGGATTTATTCTTTTAACCTTTCACTTTTCTTGTACGGGTGAACATAGAATTTCTAATAGTTTTCCTTATAATAAAATTTGCTCTATGTTTCGCTTTTCAGTAGATGTTAAATCGAAATTTCCTTCGGTACACATAATTGTTAATTCAAGGAATCCTCTCGACCATCGGTTCTTTCAAACGGAGAATAAAATCAATTTACTGTCAAACTGTCATTCCGTCAAAAAACGAGACGGAAAATATGTACAACAATCGAGTTTATAAATCTGAAATCGAAGGCATAAATTGAATCTGAATGAATGAATTAGTGAAAAGGATACACAGTCAATGTAAAGTTGCTGACAGCTGACTGACACTGACAGCAGCGGAAATTGTCTAAGGAGTCATCTTAAAAATACACCGCACACACCAAATGACGTACGATACACGTATAACTTTGGCAATGTAAAATTGGCAATGTAAATTGGCAATTTAAAGAAAAAACTTAAAGAAAAGAGTTACCTCGAGTATTCATCGCCTTATTTGATGAACAGCTGTCTCGTCCACAATCCAATCGAAGAATCGCTTTTAAACGATTCGAATCGCCGCACTGACTGCACTAAATTAGCGGAAATAACGTTATCAGAGTCCACGGTAATCGAAGATACGAAAGATACACATATCGTTGCCTTAGAGACTGCAGAGGTGAACTAAGATGATAAAGTCCGCTCTTGGGTGCCTGGTAAAGTTGCCACTACTGAATTTTATCACGCTAAAGGATTTATAATCCACGTGCCGAATTACTGGAAACCTTTCAACTAGCGATCGAACAAAAAACGAAACCATACGTTTCAACTCTCTTTTTAACAGATGTACTGATCTTTTTTTTGTTATGTATGTAAAATATGTTAAGTAATTATTCCACCTAAATGAACTGTGAATACCTTATTAATCCATCAGAGTTAGATAAAAGCTCCAATGCCGTTGTTTGCGAAGAAACTAACCGTTGAAGAATTCCCACCAGCGGGGGTTGGGGTTCTCCGTGGTCGCGCTAAGCAAGTATTGTTCTCGATACGTATTTCGACAACTAAGTTGCCATCTTCGGGAGAGAAGAATAACTGAGTCACAGTTTTTACATGAAAAATGTCAAACAATGCCGAGGCTGCATTTGGAGTTAGATGACCATGTAACTCCCCTCCTCTTCAACCTAGTTCTGAACAAAGTTATCATAGAATGGGAAAAAGAACTAAAAAACCAAGGATACTGGAAATCAATACGACTCGGACGACCTAAGGACAACATAGAAATGACATGCCTAGCCTTCGCAGACGACCTAACATTCCCTGAGTTTTACAGGGAAATATTTTCAGTTTTCCAGAGTGTTCCACATCTGCAAGGAATACAACTTTGTCCAAATATTAGATATATGGTGATTATTAGGCACTTAAGGTACCAAGAATGGCGATGAACTGTGCTTTGGTTCATTATGATGTTGTTTAAGTATCAGAGCCGGCCCTAGACACGGACAAGCAGGAAGGTTGCCCGGGGCACGAATGATTTAAATCAAATAATGTCAAGTGCCACTTAACATTAATAATGCTCATTACTTCTGTTGTATGAACACATACTATTCTAAATGATTACCAGAAAACTTTTAAATACCTCACAAGCACAGGAATGTAATTTCTTGAAATTAGAGGGATGAGAAAAAACAAAATAGTTCCTCTACACTATAAAACAAAAATTAGATTTCCCTGGTGACTGTGACTCTGTACACTCCTGGANATTCTAAATGATTACCAGAAAACTTTAAAATACCTCACAAGCACAGGAATGTAATTTCTTGAAATTAGAGGGATGAGAAAAAACAAAATAGTTCCTCTACACTATAAAACAAAAATTAGATTTCCCTGGTGACTGTGACTCTGTACAATCCCACGTTGCATATTTGCCATATTGTGAAAAAGTTATATGTAGAAAGAAAGTGTGCATCCACATCTTATAAGCTTTAAATTGATTATGACAACCTTATTTTTATTATTATGTCATCCAAACCTTTCAGGGAAATATTACTGACCTAATACTCAGCTCAAAACCAAAATGTCCAAAATGGAAGAATCGTTCGTACAGAGTGTAAAACATACATTTTTCCTGGTTACCCGCCAAATTCCCTGAGTTTTCCAGGTTAGTGGACTCCCTGATTTTATGAGTTTTTACCAACAAACATATATATACCTGGTTGCCAGTATTTATCTCCATTATTTGACTCCTCATATATTTTTATTGCTATCTCGAGACTGGCCCGTTTCGTAACTTAATTATTATTGTTTTATAATAATGATATTTTTCTATTTATTGTTTATGAAAATTATTTCTAGTTGCAACGCCTTTGTAGTAATGTGTCTTTTGTCAGACCTAATTTAACCTCCTTTTCCTTAAAACTTAGTAAATTATCAGTAGTTTTTGCAGGTTTTTCATACTCCCCTTCTTGAGTGAGTTTTCCTTCTGCGTTGAATTTTTCCCTAAGTGCAAACTTGGATTTTCAAACCCTCAAGTATTTTTTTCTGTGCTCCTTTTTCAAGACANGATAAAGACGAGGAAAAGGGGAAAGAGAGTTGATATCTCAATGCACCCAAAGCAATTCGGACAAACATGATTGGTCTATTAGCTAGTCTAGATTAGTGTATATGTTATTCGCAATTGCCGTACTTCATGTGTGGATTTCATATCGTCCATTGCCCAAAAATTTATTTATTATAAAAATCTTGGGATCAACATTTTAGTGTTCAATTTTACAAAACTTTCACTATGGGATAATTAAAAATATATAGACTGAATGCTCCGCCTCCCCAAACTTTATCTGTTTTGAAAGGATCTCCTTATTTGTGACGAAAATCTTCTCCATTATCTTATCAAAGCTTTCTGCACCCATATTACTGCTTGGTGAGGAAATTTATATCAACTGGTGACAAAGGCGTTAAAAAACAGAGCAATATCTTTCTGGCGATTTCCTAACCCTTGTTTACTTGGCATCCGCATTCACTCTGACATAAAGTAGACAAATCCCAGAGATATGCTACAATAGACTTGTTGGCATCGCGCTTTGACTTAACTGATATACTGTCTGCATTTCCAATGTAAGGGTTTTCTTAAAGATATGGAAATGAAGAAAAGAGGGCCGCCCTTCAATTCGCCATTTCGTCTAACAAATGCACAGATTCAAATAATTTCGTTTCTCTATCCCGCTGGTAATATCTTCCTCTCTTCCTCTATCCAAATCTTCCTTTACTCTTCCTCATTTATATCAATGACCTAAGCGACAAGATCGATAGAAATGTGAGGATATTTGCGGATGATTCGGTAATATATAGAGAAATATCAAGTGACGAAGATAGTGCTTCACTCTCAAACGACTTAGCTCATATACAAATGTGGTGCGAAAAATGGCAGCTAGATCTTAATGTAGATAAATGCTCTGTAGTAAATTTCTTCGAAAGGAAACAATTGAGTCAGAACCGCCCGTACAAAATTAGTGGAACGAATTTAAATGTAGTCGACTCAGTAGAATATCTTGGAATCACCCTAACCAATAACTTAAACTGGAGCACACACATTCGAAAAATATGCGGTAAAGCAACTAAAAAGCTCGGTTTTATAAAGCGTATTGTAGGTAGATGCGATGAAAAGGTTAGAGAGCGATGCTATTTTACGTTAGTTAGGCCCCATCTGGAATATGCGGCGAGTATATGGGACCCAGCGGATGAAACGAACTCTCGCGAACTCGAGAAAGTGCAGCGTAAGGCGATACGTTTTGTTAAAAAGTGCTACGATAGAGAAGCAAGTGTAACGCAAATGCTCACAGACGCAGGTTGGGAATCCTTGAAAGAAAGGAGATTAGAAGCTAGGCTGCGATTGTTAGATAAATTCAGAGGAAATACATTTTCGGATGACGTATGGTATTATGCGACCCCCTTCTGCTACTTCGGCCGATCCGACAGTGAGCGTAAAATAAGAGAAATAGACGCGAGGACAAGTCGTTTTAGAGATTCTTTTTTCCGCGAACGATACGCGATAATAATAAGTTAAAGAAGTAATTCTACTCTTGGTGTTTACACCCCCTGCCACACGCCGGAAGGCGGCTTGCAGGGTACTTATGTAGATGTAGATGTAAAATAAAAGTTTAATATTCTATCAAGGTTTACGTTATTAAACACGCTTTGATTCGCAATTTTAATGCTAAACTATTTGGAATGGAGTTCTACAAAATTGCAGCTTCAACGCTTGATTTTATTGTTAAACTATTTGAATGTAAGAAATGCGTCGTTGCTACGATTTCCCAATGGGTGCGCTTTCACATAAATACCGATGAAGAAAGGTTGCCCACCCGTGGAATAGACGTTCTCTTATCCTTGGGCTTGCTTAGATAATTTAAGATTTATATCTGGTGTGGCTAAGAGATCGCGTATTTGTTTTTACAGCCTCCTTGTTTCCAATAGTTCCCAATATTACAGCACGCGTTAAATGATGTATTTAGCCGAACATGTTAAGGGAGAAAGGAAAGGGTCCCTCGTACGTACGCCTTCATTTGCATTGGTTCTTAAAATGTAGGAAAGGAATTAACAAGGACAAGATAGCTTGTCCTATAACTTCCCTCTCCAACTCTTCCTGCATGTACTTTTATTTCATAGCCTACAGATTTTTAAAAGCCGATTTTCCTGATTTCTTGGCAATTTTTCTCGAGAGTCGGGAACGGTGAACGGAAAATGTACTCGATATAGGGCTTGAATTTCTTCCCGGGAAAACCCCTATCTGTGGTAAAAGCACTAATAAACAAACTAATATGTAAAAATGCATTTAATTATTTATGTTCTTTTCATGATTTTGAATCAGTGACAATTTAGAAGAAAGTTGATTACGAAACGAATTGCATTCGTCAGCCGAGCTTGAAATTATAAGTGTTAGTCACATCAAAGTCATTTCTAATCACATTTCCATAACAAGAATATTGCTCTACTAACACCAGACCGATATCCCGTAGATTACGACTTGTACGCGAACGGATAATACTGTGAATTCCATGGCATTCCGTCATCTCGCCGGGAAAGCCAAAACCCGTGCGAAATGCACGTGAGAGGAATTCCGCATTGATTCGAACGCCTTCTTTCCGTTCCTTCGACACACTCTCTGCCTTTTTCAACTTCCTATCGAGCGTTTCTAAATCCCAATCGACACAGCTTCTTATAGAAAAGCAGTTGCCACTGAGCTCTTTTAAACTGCAGCCATTTCTTATGTTTAATTTCTAGAATGTTAACCGTGCGTAAATCACCATCAATGCGGTTGCGTCTTTCTATACTCCTTAAGAGAAAATGTCCTTATTATTGCTTTTATCTCAAACTGTTTCGCTTCTTTTCTTACAAATCTTTTGAGGGAAATTAGTGTCCTCGTGATTTATTTGGCGTAGAAGTACTTTGAGATTAAGAACACGTTTTGAGTAAGAAATTTTAAGAAATCTCGTAATTAACGAAAACTTATTTTAAATATGTCGATTCCCTTAATAAGGAAGGCGACGCATAAAGCGGTAGATCTGCAAAGAATATTCGAAGTAAAATCATTTACGAAGATAAAGACGAGGAAAAGGGGAAAGAGAGTTGATATCTCAATGCACCCAAAGCAATTCGGACAAACATGATTGGTCTATTAGCTAGTCTAGATTAGTGTATATGTTATTCGCAATTGCCGTACTTCATGTGTGGATTTCATATCGTCCATTGCCCAAAAATTTATTTATTATAAAAATCTTGGGATCAACATTTTAGTGTTCAATTTTACAAAACTTTCACTATGGGATAATTAAAAATATATAGTGAACAAGGATTAAGGAAAGATGTAAATACTTTGCACGATGAAACCGGGCGGCTGAATCCCAAGGTAAAACAACTGTGAAAAATAGCGATTAAGTTGGGACTTATTTATATAGCACCACTATTGTGCAGGTTAGTGAAAGTAGGATAAGAAAAATTCAATTCTTGGCCATAGGAGCTGAGGTAATGTTTTATTTAAAAATTCGCTTCCGAACTACACGTAACCCATCAATCAGGAAAGTATTCCGTAAAAAGAGAGTCCTTTACAAAAGATTACATTGAATACAGAATTTGCAACTACTTGAGAGAAATTGACATGACAACCTTTAATAAATAAATGGAGTTTTAAAGCATTGAAGTCTTGCTTCCATCTGTGCAGGCAAGCTCGACATCTGCTAGTTACACATCTTTAAAAATATATCTGCTCACTACTAATGAACGAAACATTCACTCTAAAATTGTTAAAATAATAAATAATAAAAATAGGCAAAATCGTTACATCCACTAAACATTTAACTAATATAACAATATAAGTCTTGGAAATAATTTTTTCTGTTTCTTTTCCCCTTTTTACCAATAGCTTAACTGGAAAACCTTTAATTTCAAACGGAACACATTCTTTTGATATTTGCGAAAAAAATTATTTACAGATTCTAATTTTAAGATTTCGGGTTTGTTTGGTGTAGTCAAGTATTTCCAAATCGCTTCGAAAATCCCGCAACACATCAATGTCTTCATTTCTTCAACGCATCTTGAACCCATTTGACGGTAATGGGAGTTCTTAAAATAATTCATGCATCATTTTGGCATCAATTATCACGAAATATTTCTTTCAATTCCGACATTATACTTATTCCGACCGATACTTACTCTGACTTTTGTCCCAAAGTATTTGGTATTCCACCTTTTTTTCTTAGAAATTACCCTGCCAAAGAATGCAATTTTACCCATTTTTCTTTCTCACCCTTTTCGTAGAAGTGTTATAGTGTTAAGTGTTTTTTTTATAGTATTTTGATAGTAATAAGAGTAATTTCATTCTTCCCTAACATTATGTTATTAGTTCCTCGATCTTTGCTTGTTGCAATGGTTTTACACGTATTCGTCAATTCGGCTATTGAACGGAATACGCGGAAATTAAGTACTCACTCCGCCGCCTGGATATTGATATTGATTTACGCAGTGGCCGATATGAACATTTCTTTCGGAATATGTCAGGAATTTATTAAGCGAAATTTTTTAAATGGCTGTACTCGACTGAAGGGTACTACCTCTACCGGAAAAAGGTAACTGCTAAGGTCACTGGTTACTGATAGCAATAGGCAACAATCCATAAAGAATGTATAGGTATATACCTAGAGAACATCAAGGGTACTAGGGTTATGGACATCATAAAAGTTTTGGGTGATCGAAAACCCTTTGTGCAAACAGAATAAAACCACAAGAAAGAATGGACTTGAAAATATTCTTTCGAATTCTTTCTTCTTCTTTCGAAGAATCGAGCCCGGGTCTCCCAATTACCGGTCGAGTGCTCTCTTCGTTGAGCCTGGTAGAACTATTCTCCAAGCCATTCGGGAGACTTTGTGAGTTAATCCACAAAGTATTCCTTTCCACCACTTTGTGTGCTTCCATGACAGTGAAAGATGCCACCATGTGGACGAACTCACAACGTCCTTTGCCTACAAAGTTTCCCGAATGGCTTAGAAAAAGTTTCTGCCGGGATAGCTCAACGGACAGAGCACCCGACCGACAATGGGGACCGGGGTTCGATTCCCGGTTCCGTCAGACTTTCTTCAAGTTCATTCTTCCTTGGGAATTTTCCTGGATGCGCACCATCTTGCTCTAGATCACCCTTTTTTCCAATAAGAGTAAAATCAGACGAATCCTCTTATCATGAAAAAGTCGGTGAATGTATTCATTCTAAGGGAATAGATTCTTCTGGGATAAAGGGTGTCCTAAAAGAACCTATTTTTGTGAAATGGGGTCGTTAAAAATAACCCAAGTATATTCATTTTTATCGCGTTTAAAAAAAGTTGAAACTCAAGTGGGGGAAGACTTTTCATCAGATGAGTGGGTTTTCACCCACCCACGATGAGGAAAAACCTCGAAGCCACCTAGGGCGTGGGTTGTTTTTTGTAAAGTTAAAAACTGTCGCTTATTCAGCTGTTTTAGACAGAAAATATCCCAAACGAATGGAAGGACGCGATCATCGACCCGTTACACAGAAAAAGAAACAAAAGGAATAATATTAACTTCAAAGGAATATCACTCCTACATGTAGCGTACAAGATTCTCTCTAAAGAATTGCAGTATAGAATAGAGAAGTACGTAGATTAACAACTAGGGGAGTGCAAAGCAGGATTCAGAAAAGGACGATCACGTGCCGACCCACACTAAAGCCCAATATATGGGACATATATGGGAAATATATGGACATACATTCCCCATATATGATTCATATATCAGCTCATGATATGTTGCACTGTCAATATATGTTACATATATGGGGATTATATTGGCTTTTCATGTATGTTTAACCAATATATTTTCCATATATGGTTTCATATATTGCGTTTAAACATTTTGTAATTCAGATTTTTACGTATATAAGTCAGTATTTTTTGATGGATATTTCAATACAGCCTAATATATGTTAACATGATACATGACATATATGTCTATACTAAGTGATATTTCACTGATTGAGTGGGGCTCCCGATAGCCAAGTGGGCAACGCGTTCGACTTCAATGAAAGCGGTCCCGGGTTCGATTCCCGGTGGGGGCCCACGTGCGAAATGACCTAAGCTGTCGAAGCACTTTTAACAATACTACTACTTCACTGATTGAGAATGTTTGGTCTTTTCCTTTTGTTGTAAAGCATTTACGTAAAACAATAAACACCGTTTGCAGCAATGTACCTCAATTTATTCTTCTTTACCCATACTCAATCTCCTTTATGCCCTCCAAAATGCCTTTTCTTTTCCACCCTTACCTAACATTCTCCCTTCTATATCATCTTAGTATATCTCACCCTAGTTCTGAGTCCTATTGGAAGTTTTTAACATTATGTTAATAAGTACTTTTTATTAAACAAGCACATGTTATGCCTTCTTTTGAAGAAGAGAAAAATAAGACTGCCGTTTTTCCTTAACTTTGACCGGTTATAGCCTCTAAATGCCGAACCACAGAGACTCAAATACAGGTGGATCTGATAGTCCTCATGAAGGACAACAATAATATACTTTCCAAAACATTTTTTAAAAAAGTCGAAAAATTGATTTTTGACCAGCTTTTTCTGATTTGGTCCCACTGTGCGTCGTCGCGCTTCACTTGTTTGATAATTTCTGCGTTCAACTGTCACACCATTTCTGAATTTATCTCAGTGTCGGAAAGTTGTGTGAAACGGAAAGAGCCATGGAAAAGTTTGCTGTAGTGAAGTGGGCATCGGGTGTCGACTGTGGAAAATATTCGATAGTGAAATCGTCGTGGGTAAGAGATGAAAACGATATGGAGGAGTCGTTCGTGGTGGAATGGAGGGGATCCAAAAAAATGCCCGTTGGAGGGTGGCCCGTATTCGATGGCTATGTTATTAACTGTTTTTTCAGTCTGTGTATGTGTCTGTGTATCTCTTCCTTTGTTGGTGGTGGTGATTCTGGGTGGGTATCTGTGTAATTTTCCTTGGGGAATCTGGTGTTGGGTTCGGGGCAATTGAGAAGATCAGAAAAATATTGTGCCAGCACCTGACAGTTTTCCTGATTTGTTAGTGCTAATTTTCCATTTTGTTTTCTGAAGCACAAATTTTGTGGTGTGTATCCACGGATTTTTCCTGCGAAAGTCCTATAAAAGTCTCTCGTGTTGTAGTTGCGGAAGTTCTCTTCTATGGAGTCTATTTGTTTCTTCGTGTACTTTCTTTTGGTTTGCCTAATAGTCTTTGCTACCTCTTTTCTAATCTCATTGAAAAGCAGTTGGCTTTCTGGGGGCTTCTTACTGTTATACTCCTGGAATGCTTGCTTGCGCTTATCCAGTGCCTTTTCGTAATTCGAGTCCCACCAAGGGTGTTTTGAGTTTTTTCCAGTGGGATTAGTTCCTGTGCTTTTTATGTGATTTTTGTATGGAATTCTTCCCATGTGTTTGCCTGTTCTTTCTCCCACACTTCTTTGATGTTGGTTTCTTTAATCTGATTCGTATCGAATTTCTGTATGTATGCTTTCTTCTGATGGATTCTCCTCGGGGTGAATTTTATTTTGATCCGTGTTAGGTAATGGTCAGAATCGATATTTGCGCCTCTGCGGAATTGGACGTCGTGAACCTCTCTTTGTACACGGTATGAGATCGCCACATGGTCTATCTGGAATTCGCCGATCTCTTGTATAGGTGATCTCCATGTCTTCTGTTTTCGTGGTGATTTTCTGAGGGATGTGGACATGATCTTCAGGTTGTTCTGTTGGCATAGCTCGATGAGCCTTGTGCCGTTTCTGTTTGTGAATTTATTTGCGGGAAATTTGCCTACAGTTTTTCCGGTGGATTTTTTTCCAGCCAATTTGTGCATTAAAATCGCCTAGTAAAATGTTGATGTCATTCTTTGGAGCCTTGGCCATCACCTTCTCAAGGGTTGCCCAGAATGTTTCTGCTGATTTAAGGTCTTTTTTGTTATCCCCGTTGGTGGGGGCGTGAATGATAAAGATGGTATATCAAAATTGATGTGGTCAAGCGTCACTTGGTGGAATGGAGGAGACATTTCAGAAGGAATGAAACTTAGTAACTTCCACGGGAATTTCTTTTATTTTCACGACCGGTTTCATTAACAAATTAACATCTTCTGGTGCATCTTCAAATGCAAAACTGTTATGATACCAGTCAGGTAGAACAATTGAATACAGGAATTGCAGAACAATTGCTATTCTGTCACT
>KZ312416.1:16390-28687 GCA_000376725.2 Ladona fulva
ATATTTATCTCGTCAGTTATATTATCTGGACCTCTCTTCATTTTTAGATATTTACTCTTTTCTTCATTTATAACAAGTCCTAGTTCCTTTGCTTTTGGCTCAATATTTTGAAATATCTCTCTTAAAGCTCTTTCACTTCTGGCAATCAAAACTATGTCATCTGCATATGCCGCTATTTGTTTTGTTCTGGTATTTATAGGGCCCTGTTCTATATCCTTCATTCCTTCTTCAAGAGTGAGGTTGAATAGTAATGCAGATAACGCATCCCCTTGTCTTACACCAGCATTAATGAGTAAATCATCAGTCAAATCCCCATTTATGACCACTCTTACTTTGGATCCCCATGAAGTTACCCTCACCAGTCTGATTAAATTTCTGGGTATTCCTAGTTCAATTAAGGCTTTTAATAAATGGTTTCCGTTGATTTTGTCAAATGCTTGCTTGAAATCAATGAAGAGGTTATGAAGTGTTATGTTACATTCATAGCACTTCTCGAAGGATTGTCGCAACATAAACAAATGGTCAACAGTTGAACGGCCCTTCCTAAACCCACGCTGATACTCTCCTATAATCTTTTCACCATATTCGTCAAGTCTGTTATATATTATGCAGGAGAGTACTTTGTAGGCCACACTGAGTAAAGTTATTCCTCTGTAATTCATACAGTCTCTTTTATCGCCTTTCTTATGAATGGGTACAATTATCTCCATTCTTCAGGCATATTCATTCGGGCCATTCCATGTCAAGTGGACCAATTTTAGAGAAATGCCCCGCTCGACCATCACCGATTTCAGCGACATTTTGTGTGAACATAACTTCATATCCTCTGTGAACATTTCCCAAATTTTACATCCATCGATAAATATTTGCTGAGATATATAGGGTATATTCAGCTAACGTTTACGAAAAAAGACCTTCTCGAAACTTTTTCGAATTACTTTCATAAGAAAGAACATGCTTTTATCTCTCTAAAAACCTGATTCTGGTTTTTCATCGCGGGAATATAAGGCCTGGGAAATCGGGATTAAAGTGAAGTTACCTCCTCCCAAAAATTGTGGCGCGAAAAAAATTAATGTTTCGCATTTTATATCTCTGCAAATAAACATAAGATTACCGCGATACTTTGTGCCTTATAACTACTTAATACGAAGTGTACGAATAAAAAGTTTCACACTCCGAATGCTTTCCGTTGGTTTAATATTTGACCGTAAATATTACGAATTTCGTTACGACGCACAGTGGGCTAGAATCGAAAAAAGCTGGCCAAAAATACGAAAACGCTTTTTTTNTTAGAAGTATGAGGAAACACTTTGATGAGTTTATCACCTACTTTTCCGTTTGTAATGCTGATTTTATTGTGCTAACTGAGATTTCAGTAGTGGAGTATGAAATCGACTTATTTAAGCTCAATGGACATTCTGTGTTCTTACTGTAGAAGTAAGGGGAGAGGTGATGGTATTGTGATCCTTTGGAAATCTTCTCACAACTTTAGTTGCAACAAAGTATCGGTCTGTAATACATTTGAGTTATTATGTGGTAGACTGGAAATCGGACCCAATAGGACAGAACTCATGATCAGCTGTATCTATCGCCCTCCTCATACCAACGAATTACAGTTTATTAATGAACTCAGTAGTCATCTCTCATCCTGTACCGGTGATAAAGGTATTTTAGTGGGTGATATTAATATTGACTTACTAAGTGATAATTACGCAGTCAGTGCTTATGTCAACACTGTGCGTTCCTTTGGCTACTTCAATTGCATTCGCGCTTATACCAGGGAAGAAACGAGAAACGGGTTCCTTTGTCAATCACTCATAGATCATTTGTTTCTTGAAGGCTTTTTGAATGGAATTAATTCCGTTGTTATCCAAGCTAAAATTTCTGACCACTATTTAACAGGTGTTGATATTCCTCTTTACTGCAGTACTTTTTTGAATGGTAACCTTGTTAATAATTCTAAAGTTTTAGGGAGATACAACGAAAAAGATTTAAAATTAAGATTATTAAATTTGGACTTAACAAAACTTTATTGTAACTATAGTGATATTCATAACTTCGCAAATGCGTTAACGCATCATTTATCTTCGGCCACTTTCGTATACGTACAAATAATCATCAGAGAAATGTATTGAGGAATGTATCCCAAGATGGAAAAAGGGAAAAGGTTAAACTTGAGGACTCATCCGAAAACACACTACAAATTGTAAGAGAAGGCAATTAATATTCTTGAAAAGGTTTAAATGTCTTTATCAAATTCATACTGAACTTAAACTTGGAAAACGAAACATTTACTTCGCCGTGATGAAAGGAATAAGAAACACGTTACCACAGGATAATCCTGTGGTATTTATCCTGTGGTAACGTGTATAAGTGTTTCTTATTCCTTTCATCATGAATAGCTACCACAAAGTTGAGGCCGAAGTAGTGGATTTTATTTACTTCGCCATTTAATAGTTTATAACAGTTGAAAACCACACTTTACATCGGCTAAAATGAAAGAAATATTAAACTTTCCTCACAAATAGTTTCAAATTGTAATGAAATTACAGAGAAGTTCCTAAAATCTGCCGCAACGATTTCTACTGAAGAGCGTTACTTTCTGGTCTGACCATACTCAAGTTGAAAGAGTGTTATGCAGCAAACAAATTTGACACAAAAAGGGGAGGAAAGAAGGCTAAAAAGTAATTAATTAGCAAACAGCCATGCACAAGAATGGGCATTGAGGAGAAGTGGATGTGCGAACACCGGCCAAGCAATGCCATTAAATGAATTATTAATGGGCTGAATTATATTTAAACTGCTTCTAAATACTTTATACGAGTCACTTTTTCGATATAATTTCGCTCGAGTGACGAATCTGGGTTTCCGCAATCGACAAAATCATTCAACAAAATGATAATTGTTTCCTCTTTATTAATCGGACGTATTTCAGCCAACGATGGCCATTCTTAGGGCACATTTTATGTGTTCATCCGCATAAATGCGAGCCCCCTTTCGCCAAACACCTCGACTTAGCTCTTCCACTTAGCATCGTAGCGTGTCGTTCGCATGAGTCCCTAAAACGACTTGCCCTCGCATCTCTTATTTTACGCTTTCCATTTTGGTTTTACTTTCTTTACAAACTTGAATTGCTCCATTATTTTAAGTTGTTCCTCAGAAAAGTGCGTTGAACTTGTCCGACACCCCTCCAAATCTCCATCGATCTCGTCCCCCTTATCTTTGATTAGCGCTCACACAACGGAGTCCTTTCGAGCGAAGGCGTGATTTGCAGCCGAAACAACTCTCGCCGCCGTAAACACGACTGCTAAATGGCATCCAAAAATAAAGGGAGGGTGACCTTGAGTGGAGGCCAAGCGATGGCTCGCTTCCGCCATCCCAAATAACGGCACACAACAGAGACAACAAGCCGTTGGATTTACACAAACGGAAGATAACGAATGCGACTGATCGTTCAGAAATGGAAGTGGGACAGACAGACAATAAATAAATGGGGAAGTGAAAGTGCAAAGGAAGAGATGAAGCGAGCAAATACGTGAAGAAGAAAAAGCGGGAGAGGTAATTGGGGGAGAATTCCATTGGAAAGCAAAGTTCAATCTCAGAGATATCAATTGTGCGTCGATCGAAAACAAATGCTAGCGAAATCGGGTCGACGACGGGCGTGGAAATGAGATTCAAACAAACGAAAAAAGGCGTTTCGAAATTGTTTTCGTGACCTAGATTTGTCATGAGTGCATCGATCAAAGCGAGTGTCGCCCTCCGAAGGGAAAACTGCGAACTACGTTCTCACGTCGCCTCAATCTCATCGTCAACGTTTGTTACGTAACGCCACGTTTATTGCAACAATTGCACGCATTTTGATTTCTGTAAAGCTAATCTTCGGGGATGAAATTCCAAATATTGAAGAAACTTGATCCCGACGCTCCAATTCTCAGCTGTTTTCAAAGACCAGCATTCTTAAGGAAAAAATTCGTCTCTTTGATTCAAATATCTAGGGTTTGTAAAGAAATAAACGTTCAGCTTACTCTGAAAGGCTGATCTCTCGACCTTTTCCGGCGTATTTTCTTTCTGGTGTTAATTTCTTACAAAGTCGCTATTTATTTTCAATTAATTAATTATTTATCTTTTGGTTTGTTCCAGGGAAAACAAGCATTGTTGTCTCAAGCTAAAGTTACTACCTTTGAAACTATAGAGTTTTTTTTTTTTTAACTGTCACTCATTCAACACAAGTTTTGCAACTGATCTATTTATCAAGGCTATGTTAAATAATCGCGAACTTTCAGTAGAAAAGAATTGATTACTTCTTTACTCTGACTGTTAAGACAAGACCATTTCTGGCCTATTTGCTTACGATAACGTTGAATCTACAGTTGGAAGTTTGTATCCGCTTATTTAAATCACCAGGTGTATATCGTGTCAGTCAGTTGACTGCTGAATAGTTAATGCATAAAACTGCCGCCAGAGACCACTGGCGAACTCCAATAACGGAATTCAAACACCATAAAAAAACAGCCAATTCGATAACTACCGGAGCAGAGGATGCATCCATAATTAGATTTACTATGTCACCAATTCCAGGACACGAATATTCGGCAAAATATATTAAATGATGATTCGTGATCATAATTTTTCAATATTTTTATGAAAGACTTCACATCATGATAACACAATGGAAATTGTAGACAAATAAAATAAACGTTTGAAAAAAAATCTTCCGCCTTGGAAGTAATTAACCTGACTGTTCATTACAAATCGTCAAAATTATGCAGCAATCTGAGTACAGTAAAATAATAATGTTAGACATATTTCAAATTCGACGCAAGATAACCATTTTCCGATGAATTTAAATGGGTGAAATGTGAAATGAGTTGCTTAGAAGTTGAATTGCAATGGTATTTGGAAACCGCTGATTGGAGTCTGGAAGATATTCGCTGAATTAACTAACGAAATTGCTAATTTGGAACGACGACTCTCCTCAGCAAAAAACAGCTATGAGCGGGAGGGCGGCAATGGTCCAGGTTTCGCGTTTTAGGGGCAAAATGTCTATTGTCTGTCCAACATCATGAAGACACAATGGATCTCTTATGGCCCCGTGCATTTCTTATGGGAGATCGGCGCGCGATGTTGCCACTTTTGGACAGTTGGCAAAAATTAATTTTTAATACTTTTATCACACAGCAAAAGTAATTCCGCACAGCATGGTGCAATTTAATCAATGTTAAATAATATCGTAATCGAAGGAAAAATAGNAGGAAGTCCTTTATTTCATACAATGTGTCGTTCTTCCGACATAATGCTTGCTATCCCTGTGTTAGGAAGTTTACTCGCCGTCTCGCCTATCGTCTTGGGCATGTTTATTGTATAGCTCTACCACATGGAAATGAAAGGTTTTGGGAAAAACCAGCGGATCCGCTGTGACCATNTAAATATTGCAACAAGTAAGAGTAATCGCTGTGGAGCATCGACTAAGAGGGCTCCCATTAAAAACTCTGAGTTGTCTATCTCGATCGACTCCAGCAAGTTACAAAATCGGACCTCTTGTGTCTCCACTGACAAAACGAGCTGCTCTGCGTTGGACCATCTCTAAATATGAAACTAACCCCACTTCATGTGGATCCAAAATTGCGCAGCAGTAATCGAGACTAGGCCGAATGAGGGAAAAAAGCAAGTTCTTTGACTCTTCATGGACATACTCTCAGAATTCCACTAGTCAACCTCTGCATTCTAATCGCCTTTCCTATATTATCGTGAATATGTTCTTTGAACGATAAACCACAGCAGAGTGTAACTCCTAGATATCTACGACGGCTGTATGATAAGTACCCGTGTTTAGCGACTGATGGCATCACTGACACAAAATGTGTATGCCATTTAACGCCATTTTTAGATATATGACTGTCAAAATGTCAGACAGATTAATCAAGTAGTTTTGTTTTCATAGCGGTTGAAAGTAGTCAAGTTCGTGTTTGCTTGCCACCATGGAGAAAGAGCAATATCGATCATTGATTCGATTTCTTTTTTTGAATTAGAAGACGTGTGAGGGAATCAAGACGAAGTTGCATGCTGTTTATAAGGACCATTCACCTTCGATGACTACCATCAGATATTGGTTTAATGAAGTCAAGCGTGGCTGAACATCCGTTTTTGATGAAGAGCGCCCAGGCCAAATCTGGAGAATTGGATTGAGGTGACTACGGAGCATATGGTTAATAATGTCCATGATATCGTGCTAGCAGATCGCCGTGTGAAGATCAGAGAGATTGCTGACATTGTAAACACCTCAATTGAACGCATACTAAGTATCCTACACGAAAAATTGGGCATGAGAATGCTATCGGTGAGATGGGTGCCGCGTTTGCTCACAGTGGAGTAAAAACGGAATCGCATGACAACTTCGGAGCTCTGTTTGGACATGCTTAAGCGCAATCTGAAAGTTTATATGGCGTTTCGTGACTGTTGACGAAACATGGATCCATTACTACGCGCCAGAAATGAAAGAACAGTCAAAATAGTGGATTTCACCCGGCGAACCTGCTCCGAAGAAGGCGAAAACGGTTCCATCGGCCGAAAAAGTAATGGCCACTGTTTTTTGAGATTCGCGAGGCATCATCTTCACCGACTATTTGGAGATAGGAAGGACAATCACAGGGCACTACTATGATGATTTATTGGACCGATTCCATGCTGAATTGAGGAAAAACTGCCCCATTTGGCGAAGAAAAAAGTGCTCTTCCATCATGACAACGCACCAGCTCACTCATTTGCAATCGCCACAGCAAAATTGGTCGAATTACGGTACGAATTTCTACCTCATCCACCCTATTCTCCAGATTTGGCTCCATGCGATTTCTTTTTGTTTGCAAACATCAAAAAATGGCTTGGGGGAAAGCAATTCACATCAAACAAGGAAGTCATTGCCACAACAGAGGCCTATTTTGCAGAGTTCGACAAAACGTATATTTTGGGTGGCTCGAAAAAGTTAGAATATCGCTGAACTTTTGGACGCTGGACATCCAAATGTATTAAGTTGAAAGGAGACTATATTGAGAAATAAATTTAAAAGAAGTTTAAAAAATTCGTTTTCTTCCCTAACACAGGTACTTATTATACAGTCCTCGTAATGGGGGTACAGTAGAACATCGCTACAGTCATTTCTATGAACAAAAGGAGAGAAATAATTAATATTGTCACTTAACAATAGGCCGAGGCCAACGTAATTCGTAAAATATTCGAGTAAATGATAACTTAAGAGGCGTATGGGGTATATATATATATANTACATCTCTGCTGTAACCCAGCAACAATCTCTGAAAGCTATTTCATTTAGCGTTAAACCGCTTGAAATTGCCTTCAAGATATTGGCGAATGTTTTTATGAGATCCCCGACAAACCCTGATAGGTAAATTTTTATGTAATAAGTATTGAAATGTGGTTGTTAATATAAAACTTAATAATTTGAAACAGACAATACACAAAAGTCTTATCATTCTAAAGGTAAAATTCATCCATAACTATTTCATCTTCCTCATACCTTCATTTCATAAGAGAGCAGGTATTAATGGAAATAATTTCAATTTCCTACCTGTTATTTCAGCTGCTCGACTTGGACTGTCAAAGAAACGCCTAACTGTATTTCCATTATTTGTGGTTCCCATATCCCGGTTTAGTAACATCCACAGTCAACCCCATCTTTTTTTTAAATTCGCTTTGAAGATTAGGTTTTCTCTCCTCGAGTAATAATTTTTGTTTACCAAGAACCTATTTATGAATCTAAGGACAAGTTTAATGGATACTTTTTATGAAATAACGTAACACTCATCAATATCGTACTCCCACTTGCCATTGCTTAAAGTTAAGTCGATAAGATATATGTAGAAAATCAAAAAATCTCATACAGCAATGTAGCATAGCAATGTCATAAAATAACCTTTCCCCCTCAACAGATAGATTATTCATCGCCAGTAGATCATTCAACTCTGAAATTTTCGCCCTGCCAATACAGCATTTTATTCCCGTGCATTGAGTACAAGATGTTTCCATAGCAGTGTCATCTCATTCATCCCTATTTCAGGGATTATATGCCTGCGATGAAAAACCAAGTCTACATTTTTAGAGGGATAACAGCATGCTCTTTTATACGAAGAGAATTGGAAAGAGTTACGAGTGGGTCTTGTTTTGTAAATGTGAACTGAAAATGCCCTATTTTCGGCGTCTTAACGAAATACGTAATATTTACAGTCAAATATTAAACCAACGGAAAGCATTCGGAGAATGAAACTTTTTATTCGTACACTTGCTATTAAGTTGTTATAAGGCACAAAGTATCGCGTTGATGTTATGTTTATTTGCAGAGATATAAAATGCTACACTTTAAACTTTTTTTCGCGCCACACATTTCGGGCGGAGGTAAATTCATGTTCATCCCGATTTCTCGTGCCTTATACGCCCGCGATGAAAAACCAGAATCAGGTTTTTAGAGGGACAAAAGCATGCACTTTCTTATAAAAGTAATTCGAAAAAGTTTCGAGAGGGACTTTTTTTTGTAAATGTGAGCTGAATATACCCTATTTTCGGCATCGTAATGAAAATCACAACATTTGCACTCAATTTTTAAACTTACGGACGACATTAAGAAAATGAAACTTTTTATTCCAACACGTTGTATAGAGTAGTTATAAGGCACAAAGTTTCGTTTTTATCTTATGTTTATTTCAAAAGATATAAAATCCAAACTTAACCAAATATACACCCAAGCAAAATAAAAATTTCTTTCGAGCAATCATTTTTTGGGCCGATTTTGCTTCAAATTTTATTCGCAGATTTCACTCATAAAAGATTTGATATTATTTGTGTAATAGAGCAACATAGGTTGTATAATAATACCAAGTTTTGTTTTGCTCAACGGAATAATGCGTGAGATAACGTCTCAAACTTGCTAAAAATCGATGTTTAACTGTAGAAGGCTGCGGTAGGGGGTCAAACAAATGACTATATCTCAGCAAATATTTCATCGATGGATGTAAAACTTTGGAAATGTTCATAGAGGATACGAAGTTATGTTCACACAAAATTTCATTAAAATCGGTGATGGTCGAGCGGGGCATTTCTCTAATATTGTTCCACTTGACAAGGAATGCCCCATTCCATATTCTTTTGATTAATTCATGCAACTTTACCCATAATGCTTCACCTCCAAATTTTAATAATTCTGCAGTGATGTTGTGGACTCCTGGTGCTTTCCTGTTTTTAAATTTTTGTGTAACATCTTTAACTTCTTTAACTCTTTCACTTCCCAGTCCACGAGTGAATACTGCTCATCAACATTGTTAATTTCCATTTCTTCCCCTTCATCACATGTTAATAAGTCCTGGAAGTACTCTTTCCATCTCCTCAAAATATCTTCATTTTCACTTAGAACATGTCCCTCCTTACTTATGCATGCACTTGATCTAGGCTTAAAATCCTTAGTGTAGTTTTTAACCTCCTTGAAAAATTTTCTGCTATTAGAGCTTTTAATGTTTTCTGCAAGTTCCTGGATTCTTTTATTTTCAATATCTCTCCTCTTTCTTCTAAACAATCTCTTACATTCTATTCGGCATTATTCATATTCTCCTTTATTGGCCCTTGTGTTCCTTCCTAAACATTTTCTTCTTGCTAGATTTTTCCTTTCCAGTTCTACCATACATTCTAAGCATGGGGCTAACTACCCCATCTTGTAAAAAAACTATTGTTGAGAATACTTTCACGAATCGGACGGATTATTAGAAAGCACAGTCCCAGTGTCATGGAAAAAAGCAAACTTTACTCTGGTTACGCACGTTTTCGTTTTTTGGAAATGTCGTAAGTCTGCCGAAAGTGCTTTGACAATCCAAGGGACCTGGGGGGCAGGCCATGGGGGGCACGGGGTATGGGATCGGAGTAAGATGGGGAAAGAAGGGTACGAATTACAGATAAGCGGAAATCGTAAAGAGGAATTTTGGGATGGGTTGTTTTTTACAGGAAATAACTATTAACTAAGAGAAGGTGGAGGATGTGGATTACTTACCCCCTATAAGTGGAATAAGAAACTGGGTTTCTCCTGGGTAAACTACCACTTCTTATTTACTTACCAGGGGGTCTCCACATCCTTTGTGGAGACCCCCTGAAGATGGAGGCTTTGTCTCCGAAATGATCATTGGGCCTTCTCAGAAATCGGTAATCCGGAGCTTCCCGTTTATCTCTGAGTGCGAGTTCCACTTCGGAGTGTTCTTCTTTTTCACTCAAACAAGCAGCGAAGCGTCTGAACAGCACAGAAGGAAAATTGCAATGGTCCCTTATGAATACCCAATAACAATGTAGGAAGGAATACGTCAGCAAGGGTTCGGCAGATAATCCATTTGTAGACACAGTACGATTTTTTGAAATAACTGAGAGTTTACAACCCTCATCGTTCTAAGAGCCAATTTGTACGTCGCTGTCGCAGAAAGCCATCATAAAAAGCACGTGTGGCACGAGTGGAACCCTCCAGTCCCATACCAATACTTCAGAAAAAGGAAGCATTCCTAACACGCATGTGGATATCTTTTCTATGATAAAAAAAATACCGTCATATGTTCTAGAAACCTGTAAAAAGAAGAATCCTTGGACATTTTAGGTGACTTATGGATTCGTTATCAGAATATAAGTAATAAATCTTCGAAATTCGGGGAAACCCGGTGATTAAAAAAATAAAGCTGCAAAATATAATCATCATGAAAATGGAGTTTATATTACTATTCATAAGGGAAAATGGTTTTATTTTAGTAATTGTAGGTCAGGGAATATCAAACACCCTACTCAACCACAGAAGAGGTTGAAAATTATGGATCAGCAAATTTATTTACCTAATTCCTCCTGAGAAATTGAAGAAACAAGGATTTCCTGTTTTTCTGCTGTTCATATTACTCCAGCTTACATAAAACCCAAAATAACAAGGCAGATGAGGAATAATTCTTTTGGATATAGCAGTGAGGTGGTTTAGATAGTTAAGTAGGTGTTAGGTATTATTTTCAAAGAATAGTCGAAAAATTATAATTACCTAAGAATTCTAGCGGTCGGAATTCCCTTTGTTACTTAAAAGAACTTCTTCTTTACCGTTAACTTTCTCTTCTGCATCAAAAATGTACTTAAACACACGTTGAACAGAAAAAAACAAAGACGAAATGTTAATACGAAATGCAATGACGTCAGATGGGAAGGGGGGAGGACTAATTATTCTGGTAACTTCAGTACCGGAAAAAAATCCTAAATAATACATATACACTTCGACACTTAAAATACTAAAGATTGAGACGAAAAAAATGTTTACGTTCATTAAATATAAATGGGAGACTAGAAAAAACCGCATTTATATACAAAACGATTTTAATAAATATTGGTTAAAAATGAAAATTACGAAACACTTTACTGAAATAGAGCCTTACGAATGACTGAAAAGAGAAATGGAAGCGCTTGTAGGCGGCGCTACTTGAAGAAGGCTTTTGAAAAGAATATAGAGTGTGGACGACGATCGTCGTCGCTCAGCGCTGAACGTGTTTATAATATCAATAATTAATTAATATCAAGTCTACTTTCTCTGATTAACTTCTTCGTTTCTGAGTCTGTGTACTCAGATTTTCACCGTCACTGAGGCAGTTTTCCTATTTCTGTGCTATTATTTAGCTGCATTGGAAGTATATGGCAATCATACCTCAGCGTCTTTCTATCATTTTACTCCACTTTATTTTATTCCAAACTCACATATAGATATTTATAGAGCATTATATGTCTCTATTGCTATAAAGGTTGCAATTACTTCAAGTTTACACAACCTTTTGTTTACATCATATGGTATTAGAGTGGAGGCCTATTTATCATTTCGAAACTATTGTTGCACCAACAGAAATGAAGTATCGCATGGAAATAACGTTAGCATTATGAGATTTTTTCAATATCAAATATTTTATCGATATTTTGCCTCGCGTGATACGGCCAATATGCATTTAATATACGACTTTGAAAAAAAAATTTGAGTATTTGGGCCTTCTGGTATCGAAACTATGACAGCTATGATCGATGTCTCACTTTTCTTCGGGGTTTACCGTTGGTACTGATACCACATAAAAGGGCCAAGTCAAAGACACTAGTAGTTAAGGCTGAGACTCCATAACCTACGTGTATTAGTACTACAATATATACTGGAGTACCTACCTAACGTATATTTTAATAAATGTTGACAGGAAAGGTAAAGAATGTCTGGGAGATAAGAAGATGAAATTAAATAGCAGAAAAATTAAATTG
>KZ312416.1:68032-83210 GCA_000376725.2 Ladona fulva
TCCATTTTATTTATCATTTCTACCGTCACCCACGGTTTCCTAATTTTGTTTTGTTTGACCCTCCCAATAGTTACTTGCGCACTATCCTTGATACTGCTTTTAATCTTTTCCCATTCTCCGTCTATAGTATGTTCCCTTCCCTTATCCTGTAAGGCCTTACTGACTGACTCTTGGAACTCTCTCGCTTTCCCATTTTTAAGGGCTTCAAGGTTCCATTTAGGTGTAACTTTTGACCGAAAAATCTTTTTAAACTTTACTTCGGTTTTCATCATGACCAGGTTATGGTCTGAGTCAACATCAGTACCAGGGTAACTTTTTGAATTTTTAACACTATTTCTAAACCTTTTTCTTACCAAAATGTAATCAATTTGGTACCTATCCGTATCTCCTGGCTTTTTCCATGTGTACCTCCTATTATGGTGCTGAAAAAGTGTGATTGTAATACAGAGGTTATTCCTCTTACAAAAGTCTACTAATTTCTGTCCCCTTTCATTTCTATTTCCTAGTACAACTACCGAATTCCAGTCCCCCATTACAATTAGGTTTTATTTCCTCTAATTTAAACCATTGCTTCTTCTATTTGTTCCCAACCTAGTTTTACTTCAGCATCACTGTATTCACTAGTGGGCAAGTACACCTGAACTATCACCGTGTTTACTGGCTCAGCCTTTAGTTCTAATGACATAACCCGGTCGCTTATTAGCTCTGTGTCTATCACGGCTTTTCCCGCTTTCTTGTCTAGCACTACCGCAACTCCCCTCTGGCTAGAATTTCCCCCACTGAAAATTACTCTGACATCATCACTCTAGAAATCGCCCCCATCCTTCCATTGCACTTCACTTAGCCCTAGTATGTTAATGTTGGACCTCTTCATTTCTACCTTTATATTTTCCAACTTCCCTTTCCTAAGCAGTGTCCTAACATTCCAGGCCCAATCCTTGGCCATCTTCTGTCTTCTTTTCCTGTAGTTTCCTGTGTAAGGGTTTCGTGGAATGACGACCGAGGTAGCCTTACTCCTATCACTGCCGGGCACGACACTCCCCGTAAAGGGCTGAGTCCCGTGTACGCCACTTACAATATTCATATATTGGCACATCATAGCACGGGATAATAGTGGTGGTCGTGGAAGTCTCCCTTTGCATTCCTCAACGGTGTTTTTAATGTGACACCATCACTCGTAATGGCCGCCCCACTGGGGTGCAGACGTCTTTGTGGCCGCCTCACTGAGGCACAGACGCTGCGTGGACTACCTTTCGTCTGGCCCCTACCTATTTGACCATTCTGGCATGGGTGACCCTACCAGGAACATAGTTTCTGCCATTTACGCTCTCTAGGTCATAGGAACACGCAAGCCCTTCCACCACGACAAGCTTGTAGTCCAGAGAAGGATATATCGCTATATGAATACTTTTTTATCTCATCCCGATATTTTTTTAATTTCAAAGAGTGTGAGTTTCAAGATAGTCAATGAGTTGGTTGAGCTAAACAGACGGTTAACTTGCTTAAGCGATACAAAAATGTAATCACTGTTTTAAAAAATCTCGAGCGAAAAGAAAACCTGGTGATATTTGCGTACATAATATTTGAAAAGCCACATAAAATTAGGTTAACCTTAGTTTAGCACTCTAAAATTCATGTTTAGCAAGATAATTTTGGAAATGTGTCATTTTACGGGGAATTAGCAAATATCACTTTAGTCGATGTTTCGCACATACTAATTATTTTTACATCCAAAACTCTTTAAGAAGAGACAATTTAATTACAAATATTTACGATGTTATACATAACGTTTTTTCCAATAATTCTTAATTTCTTTATTTTAACTTTCGGACAAAAATTTCGAAGGTAATGAAAACCATTATATATGTTAAGCAATTTCATTTGACCTAGATTTCGATATCTAACGTTTAATGCATTTTGATTCACTGAAAACATTTATTTGTAGCTTTGATTTAAAATAGCTAATTTAATTACATTCATTTACATTCCGGTTGGTTAGAAGAATTCCAAATATTACCCAGAGCCAAAGCGCCATTCCTTATTTTAAAAGTTCTTGATTTTAACTTTAGAACATCTAAGCTACTGCAAATCATCATTTATTTAAGAAAAGTTAATTTCAATCTTAGACTATCGTAGTATATAATTTTTGACCAATTCTGTGAAGTACTTTTGATTTGATATCATCACATTTACTTACGTTCTCACGATTCAACTAATAATTCTTCAATGTTGAAATATTGATATGAGGAATGTCGTGTTATTCCACATTCTAAAGTATTTTCCAAATTAATTCGGAAGAATGTTTCAACTCAATGAGAATAACGGAACCTCATTTTAATCGTATAAAAGTATTACTTTTATACTCTCGACGCAGCAGGATAACGCAAGTTCACAGGAAATTATAACGTAGCAGCCCCTGAAGCTTCATATTTGGTGGCACTCAGAATCGCAAGAGCTATGAAACCTCACACTATTGCCGAGAATTTACTGTTGCCAGTGGCCAAAGGTAATGTTCGAGTAATGATTGGAGACGAATTTGAAGAAATTATATAATTAATTACTTACTTCTTCAGACAAAATCCCGGAGCTGATTTCAAAAATTCAATTGGAGCATTTTCCGTTTCCGTAGAGGATTGAAATTCATTATATCGTTGGAAGATATGTATTTCTATCTTACGTGGTAAAGACATTTGCCCTAGAGGCCATAGGTTCGATGCTGGGACAAATCAATTTTCTCTCCTATGGGATATATAGGGCGTCTTTTTCAATTTTTTGGGGCACTTACCGAAATGCGAAATAATATGTGAATTGTATTTGTTGCTGTATTTCATATTCAAGTCTAACAACTCCTAAATGGATTCTTGGTTCGATGCCAGCTTTTGCATACCAGCGTCGAAGATCTCACGCTCCACTGCCCTTAGGGACTTATTAACTGTCCGTTTTACTTAAACAATTCTTCTTCCGAAAAACTCCCTAAGCTTAGTGAAAAGATGAAAATCATTCGTTGGAAGATTCGGACTATAGGCGTGTAGGGTGACGATATTTCAGTACTACCTCCCGTCGAGGCATCTCTCTTTGTAGATGACCTTTCGATATTCTACATAAGTTGTCCTCTGCGGGAAGGCAGTTTCAAATGATACTAAGCCGACTATGAAAGTGGTCTCTCAAGATTGGCTCTCCTTTCTCTCTTGAGAAAACCTTCTGCCTCCACTTTCATAGAGGGCAAGGCATCTACCCTCGAGCAACACTCAGGCTAGGAGATCAAACTTTGAAATTTATAGACTCTTTTCGGTTCCTGGGAATGCATTTGGATAGACTGCTTGACTGGAGGACACAAATAAGTAACCTAAAGCTGAAAGCACATGCAGGCATGAACATCCTGAAACTAATCTCAAACAAATCCTGGGGAGCGGATCGTACTTCAGGGCTCGTACTCTACAGAGCATTGATACGGTCTAAGCTTGACTCTGGATGTTTTATTTATGGCGCTACTAGAGCACCCTACTTGAGACCTCTGACGTCATTGCACAATGCTGGCCTTCGTCTTGCAACTAGTGCTTTCCGGATTAGCCCTGTTCCTAGCATCTATAATGATCCAGGAGAACCAGCGCTAGAGACCAGGAGACACATCTTAATGTGCAACTATGTCAGCAAAATTTTAGCTTTACCTTCACACCCTAGTTTTAAATCAGCTCTAACCATAATTTATTGAATATTTTTATTTGAAGACCTCGTGCTATACAGCCATTAGCCCTACGAATTCCGAAGTTTTTTTGAAAATAATGAGTTACAATTAGTGCTCCCAAATATAAAGCGAGCATGCCAAACTAGTGGACCTTCATGGAAAATACCCATGCCAGGTGTTTCGTTTATTTTAGCAGACAGACGGAAAGCTTATATACTTCCTGATGAGATTCGGTGTGATTTTTGAGGGCCATATCACAATACCCAGGCTTTAACCTACTTGATACAGATGGATCCAAATCTGATGCAGGCTGTGGAAGTGCATATGTTTCGTCGCAGACATCCTGCGGGGCGAACCCTATGAGCAGCGGATTTGTAGCGGAGCTCATGGCTATCAAACTTGCATTGGAATCTTTCCTGTATTCAGAAGCACCCATCTTAATCTACTCTGACTCAATAAGTGCCATGAGAGCCATTATATATTATGATCCTGCATACCAACGTGTAGAGGACGTGCGAAATGCATTCAGCAGACTACAAATAAGGAGGCTGATGTAACATTCATTTTGATTCCCGGACATGTCAGTTTGCAGAAAATGAGGCAGCTGATAAAGCAGCAAAAGACGCTATCAAGAAGCCAGAGGTAGACAGGAAAGAAGGAGTTTCGGATGATCTCAAGATCCACTAAATGCCACTTTTGGTCTTACGGGACTGCTAGGTGCTGGAAAACTGCTGGCAGTCGACTATACGGCCCCAAATTTTTAAAATGCACTGCTATTAAAGAGTGGGAACGATATTGGTCCTCTATTGTTGGAAATAAGCTCCGTGCTATTAATGAGGATATGAAACCCTGGAACTCCTCTCTTAGATATGGCAGAAGAGAGGAGGTGGTCATGGCTCGATTGAGAATAGGGCATAGTACTTTTACACACTCATATCTCTTTTTAAGCCCCAGGATTCTACCTCAATGTAAGGAGTGTGAGACTCTCCTTACGGCGAAGCACATTCTCACAGACGGCCAGAAAATCTCTCATGATCGTATGAAGCACTTCAGAGTAGGGATACTGAAAGAAAACCTTGAAACGATTTTAAGACGGCAGACAAAGTCATATCTCTTATGAAAGCTACAGGACAATTTTCAAAAATCCAACAGAAAACTTTTGCACAGTTCCACACTATTCTGCTTTCTACTAAGATTTCTCGATTAATTTTATAATTTACGCTTAAATGATCAATAAATTACTAATTTATTTATTTACCTATCATTAAGCAACTTTTCATACAACCATCTACCAACCCATCAGCCTTCAACCTGTTATTTACAAAACGTTCATGAGAGTAATAGCTGCACGTCTGAAGACGTCCCTGGCAGCTGCTCAGCCCGGAGGACAAGCTGGATTCCCCAAAGGATTCCGCACTATGGATTCCGCATGTTCACACGCTGCAAAAAATTATCAGCAGAATGAACGAATACGAGATGTCACTAGTACCCTCCTTCGTGGACTATGCCCAGGACTTTGAAACGGTATGTACCTCCTCCACACTGGAAGTTATAGGGAAACAAGGGATAGATGCTGAGTACAATCAGCTCTTATGAAACATCTAAAAAGACGCCACAGCCTCTGTAATGCTGCATGAAGAAACAGGAATTCACTAGCAATGGGAATAGGATGGGAGGTCACCGCCTGGTAGAGTTTGCTGAGTGCACCAATATGTACATAAGGAATACTTACTTCAAAAAGAACCCTACAAGGAAGTGGACTTGGAGAGGTCCTAATGGAGTAAAAAACGAAATAGACTACATATTGGTTAACAAACTCTACCCAGTTACTAATTGTGAGGTACTAAACAACTTCAACACCGGCAGTGACCATAGGATAGTTAGATGCAAAATGAAGATTAATGTCAGAATGGAGCGGAAGAAGTTGGTCTCAAGCAGGAAACAGGAGGTAAGTATTACAAAATTATAAGAAAAAAGAAAATAGTTCCAGCTGGAACTTAGAAATAGGTTTTCAAAACTTCAAGAAGTAGAACTGGAAGCCAGAGTCATGGAAGTCGTGAAAGCAGCGGCAGAAGAAGTAGCAAGCGCACCAAAAAGACAAAAGGATAGAAGTTCAGCGACAGAAGCAGGAAAATGATGAAACAACGAAAGAAACTCAAACACTCAGACTTGCCAAAGGAAAATATAGAATATGTCGAGCTATGCAAGTCAGAGTGGCAATGAAAGAAGACGCGAGGGATTTTAACGAAAGAATTGTACAAGAGGCTATAGAGAACAACAATAGCATGAAGAGTGTCAGACAACGCCTAGCAATGGAAAAGAAACAAATCTTGGTGGTCGAAAAAGAAGATGGCACAACTACTTCCAATAGACAAGGAATACTGAGGACAGTAACAGAATACTTCACCAACTTATACAAGAAGTCAGAAAATGCTGAAGAGGAAAACCAAGAAGAAACACAAATCTCAGAAAATCCCTCCTCTATTCTCCCAGAAGAAGTAACAGAGGCCACCAAGAAGATGAAGAATGGAAAGGCAGGAGAAGCAGATGGAGTTTTAGCATAATATCTGAAACTTGGTGTTACAGAAACTTCTCGTGTCCTAGAGCAGTTATTCACTAATTGCCTTAGACAAGGGAGAATTCCGAAGGAATAAAACCATGCAAAGATTGTCCTTTTGCACAAGAAAGGAAGCCAGGGAGATTTGAAGAACTACCGCCCCATCTGCCTCCTTCCTGTTATTTACAAAACGTTCATGAGAGTAATAGCTGCACGTCTGAAGACGTCCCTGGAAGCTGCCCAGCCCAGAGAAGAAGCTGGATTTCGCAAGGGATTCCGCACTATGGACTACATCCACACGCTGCAAGAAATTATCAGCAGAATGAACGAATACGAGATGGCAATAGTACTCTGCTTCGTGGACTATGCCCAGGCCTTTGACTCGATAAGTACCTCATCCACACTGGAGGCACTGGGGAAACAAGGGATATAAACAAACTACATCCAACTTTTACGCAGCATCTACAAGAACACCACAGCCTCTGTAATGATGCATGAAGAAACAGAGGAATTCCGGATTGAGAAGGGAGTGAGACAAGACGACTGCCTTTTACGAATTCTTTTTACAGCCGTTCTGGAAGAAGTTTTTAAAACCTTAGACTGGGAGGAAAGAGGCCTACGGATCAATGCAGAGCACATAAGTCATTTGCGTTTCGCAGATGATATGGTACTCTTCGCAACCGACGGTGAAGATCTAGCATGAAGACTTCAAGAACTGAACACGGTGGGGCAGATAATAGGACTCAGGATAAACTTGTCAAAAATTAAGGTAATATATAATAAGAACTTGTTTGTGCCTTTGTTCTCCCTCTCTCTTTGACTCACTTTTCCTATTGCACATTTTAACGTAATGAATTAAACAGAGTTAAAATAAATATAAAACAAAGAAATCTGCAAATACCTTGGTGGAATATAAAGTATCTATTTGTGATACCAAGCGAAACTTAAATTACCGAATCTAAATCTCCAAAGAAATATTTAAATCTTACAAAAATAAAGGATAAAATGTAATTCGCTTATTATATTTCTTTTGCTAAGAGTAATTTGAATTGGTATCGGCTGACGTAAACTGCTAGTTGAGGCCCTGGTTGGTAGATGGTGTTCTTGGCGACGTACGTTCCAGACGACAACCTTGAATAATCAGTAGATGGATCAGCTGAGACTAGCTAAGGTGAGTTTAGAGTTTCGGGAATAACTTATGTCTAAGGATATTTTGTAAGCATTGGAGTGGGTAATGCTCCTTAAGGTACGCTGTTAGGTGTTGACTTCTTCACTAACCAAACTTAGCAGATGAAGTCGATTTGCTGATTTTGGCATCGATTTGGCTACCAGTATTTTTTTCTATCAAAATTTTCTTTGCCATATCTTAACCTAGTATACTCTCTGAAGATGTATGACTCGGTTCATTGGATGTTGCATGACATATGAGTAGTAGACATCCATGGAGTGAATTTTTCTAAATGCGGTAAATTGTTTCTGGTTTTTTATTTGATTTCCTATAGTCTGGTTTTTAGCTAGGTTTGCGTAATAATTTCAAGATAAGTATATACGCGTATGGAGAAGTTGTTTGTTACCCCTGCTTATTATGAGCAATATAGTATAGGAAATGCGTATGCAAGATGGCGTCCATTATAAGCTATATAATGTCCGTAAAGTCGTTGATTTAAGATTATTTTGATAGGATTTTATAGGATATCCTACGAGAACTTCCTGAGAGACCTTATTGAAGATTAAAATTATGTAGGATTTATAACTTGAGAAATCTCGCTAAGTGTCAACGATAATTATACGATCTTGTCCTGTATATTTTGAGTCAGTGTTGAGCTTTTTTACGCTGTAGGTTATTTAATCTTCGTTGAAATATTTTCCCGTCGTGTAATCAGTGAAGCGTACTGTGGATGCTACACAATTGCGCAATCCTCAGATTTTATTTATCGGATTTCCACGTTATTCAGCTTTTTCCGCTGCCTGACATTTTATAATTAGGAACTTTATATTTCCTCCTATTGCCATTAACGTTTCGAATCGCCAATTCAATTTCTTACAATCACAGGTTATAACCACAAAAACGTTATTCTCGGCGTTGTCAGTAATACTTTATCTTCATTTCCGATGTAAAAAATGTTTGGATGTAACACAAGTTCGACATATTTTCTACTTGCAGATTTCTTCATGCTGGTCCTCCTCAAAATATTTTCGGCCCTAAGCTAGAAAAATTTAAATTTCGAAAATTAGCGCACCAGTGCATCTTCTACAATGAGCGACTTTGAGGACGCCGTGGAAAGTTTGGATAGTGGTAACATTGAAGGTCTGCGACATCGTGCTCACAATCGGGGGCTGACGTTTTCCAAATCGGCTGCCGAAGGACTTGCCGATGTAACACCGATACCTGGCACTTCAGGACTGAGCGACCAGAACAAGGCAGTACCTTTCAGAAGTCTTCGTTCAATTCACTCAGCATCATCATACTCTTCTCCAGAACACTATCAACAGGTGAATGATGAGGATGATGATGAAGAGGAGGAAGAGTTGAGAGAGGTTAGGGAACTACTCCAGTCTTCTGCAGTGGCTGCTGTGGAAGGCGTTGAGGGTTCTGTGAAAGAAGCGTTGGAAGATGATGATGAAGAGGAAGTTGCAGGAGGAGGATGCCCTTTGCCAAGTACGCCTGAAGAAGACGACACACTTCTAACTCACGAGGTGAGCGTTGTGAATGTTTTATGATCCCTCTTTTCGTCTTCACTGAGAAATAAATCGTTTTGGTAGTTGCCTAATTTTGCTGATATTGATGAGACAGAATCTGGTTTTGGCTTCTTAAACAGATCCGTGGTTGGATATTGATTTCTATTAGTGAGTATTTCACATTTGCCTATAATCTGTTGCATCCATTGTCAGTAATGGCAATATCTTATTCAGAGGGTGGGTTATTTTGAGTGGATGAAAAGACCAACATAATATGCAGTTATAACTTTGTGCTCAGCAGCTGGAAATGCATGGTGACCAGTTGTAATGGACAACGACTAGCAGTGGCATATTAAACTGTATGTACTTCGTAAGTCATTATTAGTGCATGGCTCCATCCACCGAATTGATTAATTTATTTGGTAGCATGTTCAAGGGGGCAAAGGGCCATGTTTCTCCCTTGAAAACCAACATTGAAGGAGGATTTTTTCATGCCCCCAAATATTACTTGGATAAGCTACTGTATTTATTAATAGTTCTCTTCTTAAAATCACCATAATATGTTTAATTTTGGAAAGGAGATTTGTAGTGCTTAGTGAGGACTGGTTTCATATGTTCAGTTCTTTAGTTATGCTTTTATAGTCTTGTGTTTTCTGAATGGAAGCACTGAGCATTGATAATTGGCTGTGTTTTATCTCAATATAGAATTCCATTCGCTTATGAAAATAACTTTCCTTTCAGCTGGCACTGGAGGTATGTAAAATTTATTTAGCTGTGGTTAATAATTTACTAAGCCTTATAGTAAGCCTTTTTTGAGTAAAATTAGCTTTGGGTTCGTTTTTGCATGTCCCTTTATACAGTTAAAGGAGTACTTTTCTGTTAAATCTACCACATGGGGACTTCCCCATTACAGTCACCATTGTGCAGTCATATGAAACAATCAAACAAACTGACCCAATGCAATATGGTCTGAGAGCACTACTTATTCAAATGATGTAATAATTTTAATAATGGTTTGTTTCATTTTTATGTAGTTATCAGTTCTGGCCACAGGTACACTTCCCTATAGTTAAAAAGCCTTGTTTTCAATATTTATAGCTATTGATTTTGCACCCAACGTTTGGGATTTTATGGTCTTTGAAGCGCTCATAAGGTATGAGGGAATTTTGTCTAATTGTGGAAAAGTCATATTATCCTCCAAAATGACAATATGCTTATCTGTTTCAATGAAAAAATACTTCATGTGAATTTTCCGAATGAATTTGCATTTTCAAAACAAATTTTTGCTGTAATGAAAATTTGAGACACCATAACAGAAAAGTGACTCAAAAGCCAGAATTAGAGGTTTAGTGATTTCTGCTTTCTATTAGAAAAGGTGATCTAAAAATCCTTAAAGTTGTGTTTTCTTTAATTGAGCAAAATTGACATTGAATTTGTTTTTAGAATGATTTTGATTTAACTGACTAATTTTAGTGCTCTCTCAAGAGAATTTTTTTATATCCATGAAATTTAATTAAACAGAGTTATTTTATACCTTTAAGATGTTAAATATTAACTTGTACCTGAAAGCTACAGTTAGAATTATGTTTTGGCTTGTTCTGATTTTTAAACTTCTAATACAAATATTTTGTTAGAATATAATGGGAAAGTAAAATGGCTTATTGACATTGCCATTGAAAATGTTTTCAGCTATTTGATTGCTTTAAGTAGTGTTTTGTTCTTCAGTTGGATTTCATTTATGATAATTTTGTACCTTTATTTGCAATGTAGGCATATTTAATGCTAGGTCAAAAATACTTTGATTTTTGTACAAATAGTTGATAGATATCTGTGAAATGTTTCCAAATATGTAGAATGATCCAATGGAATGATATCAAAATGTTTCAAATTGATATTTTAAAAAATTGGATAATGTATCACCAATTATGCTGCTGAGTATAGGCACATCAGTTGTTGCTTTTCATATTGAACTCAATTTTATCAGTAATAATCTTATTCAACTACAGATTAATTATACATTTCAAGAGTATTTATAGTTCAGCTTTTCATGCATTATAGTAATTCTTCGTATCTTTATATCCTAATCAGAATGAAATGTATGCAAAAATTTGTGTAATGCTTAATAAAGGTAGCAACCATCTTCTAAAGTAGTTTAACATATTATGACAGCTGACTGATTTATGGAAGATGCTTTCTTTATAGATTACAGAAGCTCTAAGAGAAGGAAAACTCATTGGGGATCTGGACCAATTGGCAGCTAATGGCACAGAGACTGCAGAGGAATTGTTGAGGAGGGTGTATATGGGTGCGTCATGGGGTGTGTGCCATTTCCATCATCTGCCAAAATGGTTACAAGACAATGACTTTCTGAGAAAAGGCCACCGACCGCCATTGCCATCCTTTAATGCTTGCTTTAAGTCAATTTTCAGAGTGCACACAGAAACAGGGAATATATGGACACATTTACTGAGTAAGTTTACTATATTTTAATGCAGTGATTGAATGCTAATTATACCTGTATTAGTATATCTTGTGCATAAGTCAACCTCTGACTTATTAATTAAAATGATGGTTTTTTGCCAAGTGATTGATTTACTATAGTTTGGATAGGATTTTGTACATGCAAAGATTTTACCACCATCAAAGGTTTTTGTAATTTATCGAATATCCTTGTGGGAATTCTGGTGTATGAACAGATTATTTTTATAATGGAGAGAAATTTTCACAATCTGATTAACAAGTCCTCACTTTCTTTGGTAGTCAGGTCTCATGTCTGGTGTCGCCTCTTCCATTCATTTCTCCAAATCCTTTTCCTGCCATCTTAACTCTTTTTCTCTTACCTCGACTGTTCCTTCTAACACTTCTTCTTTCCACTTGTTATATTTTCATATCTTTGACTACAATTACTTCCATTATTTCATCTTTTCATTCATTCTCATCTTTGTTGTTTTATTGAGCTCTCGTGTAGTAAATTGTGCAAGGTTTTAAATATGGTGAAAATGGTCCCAAGTTCAATTCCTGGTTGGGGCCTAGATATGAACGGACCTAGGTTGTCCAAGCATTTTCGCAATACTGCTAGTACTTACTCTGGTTCATTTTAAAACTATATTTATCATCCATAATGACGAACTACTAAGATTTTCTGCTCTCTCTGCCATCAGTACTGTGCCATCCTCAACACAATGAAGATTTTTAAGCAAAGAGCTTTCTTTTGTGATTTTTCTACAAAGTATTTTCTCTCTCGTTGTCTAATCCTTGCTGAATTTTATCCCTCTTTTATCTCTTTCATCTTTCCTACCAAGTTGTTGTCTGCTAACAATTCTTTCTTCCTATTCTCCACCTAAACCCACTTTCCAAATACAATTTTGCAGCATACTTTGCCTTCCTCTTCCATTTTATCTTCTATAATTTTGTAAACTTTCTCTACCTCTATATCTTTAGTAGTTGCTGGTCTAAAAGAGATGCAATGTAACATTTTTAGAGTACAACTTAGAATCACTTCTCAAATTTTTAAAAAATTGGAAACTGACCATATTTCATCCAGTTGAAAATGGAATAAATTTTGTCATTATCCCCAGGGATGTTATTGTTACTATAGTACAGATATTTAAAGTATTTCTGGCCAATTAGAAAATATTTTTCTTAACTGTAGATACTAAACAATATTTCCTGTGCCTGTATAAACTTATTAGCGAAAGGGATTTATAAAAATTAAAGCTCAAATAAGTTTATTTTAGGAAGTTAATAATTTTTTGCTGCAACATCAACAATTATAGTGAAAGTTTGCAATTGATGTGATAGTAAAATTCTCTATTAAATTGTTTAATTATTTTATTAGATTTCTATTTTACTTACTAATTGAACTCTTTCAATTTAAACAAAACTTTAATTAATTAAAATCTTCCATTTGAATTTTTGGAAGGAAAGACAGTGAAACAATGTAAACAATTTTTGTGAAGGTGGTCATAGTAAACAGTTGATAGAAACAGTTAAGGGGTTTCTTTACTTCACAGAAAAAGCAATTTTCAGGTGGTTGGCTTTTTCATCACCATGACAGCATACTGACAGATTAATGAGCTTTATTTTCACCATTCGATGCTTGAAAGATGTAGCTATGCTGCAAATTTCTTTTTGTATACATGTTATGAACCACATTAGATAAAAAAAATTAGGAAACTATATTAAAATATTGACCATTTTTGCTAAAGGGCTACTTGGCTGTAAGATGTGATAGACATATAATATTTCGTTTGCCTCATAGTTTTACCCTTTATCCTTGAATTCAAATATCACTCATGTACGTTAGATTCATTCATTATGAGTAATCTTGCCAAATGTGGTGGTATGTCCACAGCTTTTTTCGCAGACTTTCAGGAAAAGCCTTGGTAGGGAAGTGACATTTCTGAAGTCATGCAGATTTTGTCCCCTTCCACTGCCTCCCTTGCCCACCCTCCACCACGGCAAGTAGATATCACCAGGTTGACGTGAAAACACAGCAAGACACTGTGAGAAATGATACCGCCAACTGCAAAAGCAGGCAAAATTAGTAAGACACAGAGAGGGAGATTTTGGCATTCTTTCTTCAGGGAATCTCTTCTCGTGCAAGCTGTTTCTTCCCTATCCTTCCCTGGGAATGATTGGAACCTTATTATTCTTTCACATGCTGCTATCTCATTTCCGAGTGATGTTGCTTTCTGATAACAGAATAGAGAAAGACATTGATGTGAATGGAAATCCATTTCTATAATAACCAAATAACTCATATGAAGAAAATCGGGACATTCTTTACTTGAAATAGCATATTCAAATAAATTACAAATTATTTCTTTTCGTCTTCTGCTCTCAGTTATCAGGATACATCTTCCAGCCACATTATTGAAAGTAGCAAATTAAAATAATTCAAGAGATTGTTTCTTTTCCTTATTTTCTTTGGAAAATAATTGCATTTTCATGTTCATTATACCAAGTATACTTTCACCCATTCTCCGAACAATCTTCAATTTAATTAGAATTATTCAAGCAAATAAATTTATTGTAAGTATGATAAATCAATCTGTTGCTGTCAATCATTGAAACATATTCTTTCTGCAATACTTTGGAAAGGAAGAAGTCTATCCTGAAATGTCATTATTTAATCCGATATAAAAAAATCATTCTCAAAATACAAAATTTACTTCGTTTCTTAATTCCAAGGCAAATACGACTGATACTGATATCAAGACTGATACGACTTACAACCTACGTCTATTGTCCTGGACAACAGACTACCCAATGAGGTACAAATATTCTTATAAATCGGAGCATTACAGTTCCATAGAAATATTACGTTGTCATTTTCTTGGATATTTCCATATCTACATCACTTTTCATAGAATTATTACAATTGAAATCAGCCCTTGTAAACAATTTGATATTGTTTGAGTTGTAATTGAATTCCATGCAGCTGTTACCATATGCATACCTTAAAGGATGTTTTTGAGAAACTGTTTCTTTTCGGGTTTTTGGGAATGAAATATTCGAGCTTGCGAGTAACGGTGACAGCACAGACAAGCATGATAAAACATAAGCAAACTATAACAGTAAACCCAATTACAACTGCAAGCGAAAGTAAAATATCAATTGTGATGGTTAATTGTAGAAGCATTGAAAATAAAGTATCCGACTTAGAACATCTCATTTGTTGCCACAACACCAATATTATCAATGGTGCAGAAAGCTGGTTAAATGAGGATATAAGCAACAACGATATATTTCCAAAATATTTCACGATTTACCATTGAGATTGTATAGAAAGAAGAGGTGGTGGAGTCTTTATTGCGGTTAAATCTTCTCTCCAGAGTAGAGCGCAGGTCTCGAAGGACAGCGATATATAAAACGTCTGGTGTATCATAAGTCAAAAAAAAAAAGGCTAACATCAATGTATGCACGTTTTACTGTCCACCAAACTCCCCAGAACAGGTTTTTTGAGATCTTAGCGATGAAGTAAATTTCTATACTAGTAAGAATAATCAAAGTATAATGATCATAGGGGGTGATTTTAATCTTCCGGATATAGACTGGGAAAATAATTGCATAAAGAAAAGGGCCCGGGACTCCGATTCGTGTAGAACGTTACTAAATATGCTTCAAAAAAACGCATTAAGCCAAACAGTAAAATCTCCAACTAGGGGTGAGAACATACTCGATCTATTCCTAATTAACTTCCCTGAGCGTATCAAGAATATTTCGAATGACGAGGGTCTTGGCGACCATAAAGG
>KZ312416.1:97600-129483 GCA_000376725.2 Ladona fulva
AAACCGTTAATAAATAGTTAGTTTTAGGTTTAGATAGGTATTTTATTATTAACTGATGAATTCACCCGATGCTGCAGAGGTCAGGATGAGGTGAAAAAGAAGTACTGTATACTTTTTATTTCTGTGGCTAGTTATTAAGTCACTTCTGACAAGCGTTGATCGGGTCACAACCCCAATGTTGATGTTGTAAACGTACGTGAAATCGTATTGATGATATTCTCTCGAAAGTAGTAACTTCGGCTCGATTCAGATCATTGAATTTATTTCTCTCTGCGTCCTACAATTCCTATTTTCACCTCTATCTTTCAGTCCTCCCTTCTTCATTGTTTTCCGATTCTTTTCCTCTATATTACTGTTTGCGAAGGCTAAGAAGAGGTCCAATATCCCTAATTACGTTCAGTCGATATAGTCGTTTGTCTTCCTCCCCACTACTTTCACCCCTATCTCAATCCCACCTTCCCCTCCCACTTTTCCGCTCCTCTTTTGTTCCTCAGATTTTCCATCTCTAAGATTCTTTTTCTTCCCTTAAGCGCCTCCTTTCAATTTTCTTCCGCCCTCCATCACAATGAGGGTCTTTCCTTAATTCCGTTCCCTACCTTTCTCCTTACTTCCTTTTATTGACGTGTCCCTTTGTGGATGGAATTCTTCCATTCATTAGCCTCTCCCCCGAAGTTCCACCTTCATCAAAAAGCTTCCTTCTTTTATTTTGGACAATATGAGGTCGCATTCCTTTGACATTGCCTGCTTCACAACATTAACTCGGTTAACGTTTGGATTACTGTAGCAACTTCATCACTGTCCTTTTGTCTACGTCTTTCCAAGTTTGCCGTTTCTCGTTCCTTTCGATCACTCTCCGATTTAATTCATTGAGTGGATAGTTCCGCTTTAGTCGTCGATAATTCTTTCTCGCTCGGCTTTAAATACGTCCCTCGTTTGCTAGGTGGCAGGGAGATACCTACCGTCCATTCTAGATTTTTAGAATGTATTGCCGCTTATCGGTGAATCTAAATTAACTTTTGTAGCAAAACTAGTCTCAATCAAGGATGCCTCAATGCGGAGTTGGAATGAAAAACGAACATAATTAAAATTAAGGAAAGGTGTAATTCTCGCTCGGCTTTAAATACGTCCCTCATTTGCTAGGTGAGCAGAAATACCTGCCGTCCATTCTAGAATATTAGAAATGTATGGTGGCTTATCGGTGAATCTAACTTAACTTTTGCTGCAAAGCTAATCTCAAACAAGGATTCCTTAATGCGTAGTTGAAATTTTGGACAAACATAATTAAAATTCTTTGTTTATGAAGACTGTTTTCGTTTGACTTTTATTTTTTATTTGTAAATATGGAGAAAATTCACCTTCTATAAGGATCTTAAGCTTTCCTGGTGGATGCTATGTAGAAAGCATTCTCGGGCTTCCACCCAGGTAATTCCTTCTATACTTCTGTCCTCCTTTCTAACCATCAGGATAATACTTACTGCTCACATACATTTTGCTCTCCATGAGAGCATCTATAAAGCTTTGTCGACAGGATGGAACCTCATAGTTTTATTCTGTCGAGATCCGTAAGTAAATACATCGGCCGTAAATGTTTCCCTTGATAATATTTGGAGTGTTTCTTTACTATTCTAAAACTGGAAAACTTAAACATCATTAAAAATCTTAGGCAAAATTTTAGAAAATCTCTTGGATTACGAAGTAAAAGGAAAACCTAGGCATATGCAATATTTACGTTTTAAGACTAGTTTTTGCGCTAAAAAATTGCTTAAAACAGGGAAAATAATCTCAAGAAATTAATTGAAATACATTATGCGTGATTATCTCACTTCCGTAATTTCTTTGGGTTTCCTCACACGCCTCCCGCTCTGCTGGCTAGCGGTCTGGAGTACAAGATATAAGTAGTAGGTTGTGTTAAAAACATCGGAAACAAATTAAAGAAAGAAAGAAGAAAATACTGGACAGCAAAGGAATATTGAAATGATAGCAAAAGCAATGGAAAAAAATTACACTGTACATAGGTATTTACAATTTTACAGGTGGTTACGTCCAGTTAACAATCAAAAAGAAGAAAATATATTGTAAGGATATTTTCCCTAACTTGTACAGATATTTAGTTATATTTTTATCAAATTCAGGCAGCACATTTTAATATCACTAATTAAGACAAGAAGTTACAGAAATTCTCAACTTAATTGATACGAGTTATTTTGTAATGAATACTTCCTCGATGGTGCAATTACATTTTTTTTCAAATTCAGGCAACCCATTTTATCACTAATTAAGACAAGAAGTTACAGAAATACTCAACTTAATTTGCACGAGTTATTTTTTAATGAATACTTCCTCGATGGTGCAATTATATTTTCTTTCAAGTAACACGTATGGTGTTACCAATGGAACAACAAAATCACAAAATAAATTATTTTATAACGAGTTGTTTAATGAGGATATTTCCTCTTACGCTCCCGTAATTATCATGCCCATAGATAGAGCAATGAATGTCTCCTCAGGAGGAGTAATAAAAAAGGAGACACAATATTCGCCCTGAAACAAATCTTTGCCTTCGACTAAACCACGTCTCCTTTTCTTTGTAAAGACATGGGGAAAGGCAGGGCTTCCTTCAGAATCGGAATAGCAGGTCGCCTCTCTTCTGGCGTCTGCTTGGTCGGCTCAGCAGATCGATTGTCGGACAGGGGCCTTGGAGGGAAAAGTCTGTCTTCTGAAAAAGACTTTCTTCTATTATGACCCTCCAGCTATTTGCCTCTCCGGTGCCTAACTACTCTTCTCCACCTCTCCCGACCGTATCTCTTTCTAGACTCCTCTCCAAATCATATCTCTTTCTATACTCCTCTCCGAACCGTGTCTCTTTCTAGACCTCTCCGAACCGTGTCTCTTTCTAGACTCCTCTCCGAACCGTGTCCCTTTCTAGACTCCTCTCCGAACCGTGTCTCTTTCTAGACTCCTCTCCGAACCGTGTCTCTTTCTAGACTCCTCTCCGAACCGTGTCTCTTTCTAGACTCCTCTCCGAACCGTGTCTCTTTCTAGACTCCTCTCCGAACCGTGTCTCTTTCTAGACTCCTCTCCGAACCGTGTCTCTTTCTAGACTCCTCTCCGAACCGTGTCTCTTTCTAGACTCCTCTCCGAACCGTGTCTCTTTCTAGACTCCTCTCCGAACCGTGTCTCTTTCTAGACTCCTCTCCGAACCGTGTCTCTTTCTAGACTCCTCTCCGAACCGTGTCTCTTTCTAGACTCCTCTCCGAACCGTGTCTCTTTCTAGACTCCTCTCCGAACCGTGTCTCTTTCTAGACTCCTCTCCGAACCGTGTCTCTTTCTAGACTCCTCTCCGAACCGTGTCTCTTTCTAGACTCCTCTCCGAACCGTGTCTCTTTCTAGACTCCTCTCCGAACCATGTCTCTTTCTAGACTCCTCTCCGAACCATGTNGGATGTACTTGGTATCTATCCCTTGTTTTCCCAGTGCCTCCAGTGTGGAGGAGGTACTTACCGAGTCAAAGGCCTGGGCATAGTCCACGAAGCAGACTACTAGTGGCATCTCGTATTCGTTCGTTCTACTGATAATTTCTTGCAGTGTGTGGATGTGGTCCATAGTGCTGAATCCCTTGCGAAATCCAGCTTGTTCTCTGGGCTGGGCAGCTGCCAGGGACGTCTTCAGACGTGCAGCAATAACTCTCATTAACGTTTTGTAAATAACAGGTAGGAGGCTGATGGGGCGGTAGTTCTTCAAATCTTCCTTGCTTCCTTTCTTGTGCAAAAGGACAATCTTTGCATGGTTCCATTNAAGGCAAAAAATGTTAGATGACATAAAAAGTGGGGTAAGTTACCAGGTAGCGAAGGAAAGGGCTATGAATAGGGAATATTAGGGCACATGGACCTACCGAAAGGTATATATACACTTATGTATGCATACTGAAAGCTTAATGTAAGATAGATTAACTAAGGCATTGTATAGCACCTGTAACACTCCACCTGCCATACACAGAGTGCCATCCACAAACAACAATACCCTAAACGAATTATTCAAAATAAGTTCATACCAATTGTCCTAGCATCGAACCTGGGTCTATTAAGACATATTCTTACAGCATACGATAGAAATCCCTATCTTCTATAGATGTAAACTGCTAGGGCAGTTTTTTTGTCTGAAGTTCATGAATTCATTTAGGGTATTTTCCATTAAGATAGAAACTTGCAATTTACGGTGATGTTAGAATGGATGATTGTCTATCGTATGCCGTAAAGGTCTTTGCCTTAAAGGCCCAGGTTCGATCCCAGGACCACTCGAATGACGGAATTTTCAAAAATTCGTTACAGGATTTTCCGGTCAGGTAGATGATTGAAATTCGCTACATCTATAGAAGATAAGGATTTCTATCGTATGCCGTAAGGATATCTGTCCTAATAGACCCAGGTTCGATGCTAGGACAAATCGTATGGACATATTTTGAATAATTCGTTTACGTTTTGTAGTTTAGTAGTAGTCCCGGGTTTGGACATCTAGGAAAAAAGTGGACTTCTATTCTACGCATCATGGGTTTGATTGAAATTCGCTACATCTATAGAAGATAAGGATTTCTATCGTTTGCCGTAAGGATATTTGTCCTAATGGACCCAGGTTTGATGCTAGAACAATCCTTAAGGACTTATTTTGAATAATTCGTGTAACGTAGTTTGTGGATGGCACTCGGTGTATGGATGGCGGAGTGTTGCAGTTGGTGTGTAATGCCTTAGTTAATTTATTTTACATTAAGCTTGCAGTATGCAAGCAACTTTTACTCGTATATATATATATATTCGGAGAAGCGTCTATATAAAGAGATATATATANTTAAATATCTTAAAATATTGCACCCTTTTATTGAATATTATCTGAGACATGTAAACGTATTTCCATCTTGTGTAAGTTTTTCTTGGGTTAAGTTACCATACCAGGTATGTTCAGGTGACCATGAGGGTGGTGACAATTCACTTGTTAGCTTGCAGAATGCTAACAACTTGTAATAATTAGATAAATTTCATTAGGAAATGTCAGTTGACGAAACTGAAATAAAATATCTACAGCCCCAAAATCATTTCCAAATTCTAATGTGACTCAACTTGGTAGCCCCTGCTATAAAGAATTATTGATAGACCTTATAAAGATTTATTATAGAATTTAAGAAAAAATAAAATTTCTCTTAAGGTAATGCAAACACAAAGGTAGACATCAGGAAATCAAATTATTATCCCTTGTTTAGATAAACTTAACGTTATTCCTCTTAAGAGTCAGGTATTTGTAATATTGACATTGTTTTTGGTAATGTTTCCCTTTCATGGAATGCTCACCTTCATAATCATGTGGCAGTACTTATGTGGGGTGTGATACCATATTCTTAATGCAATCAATTTTATCAAGTTGAAGGAAGACATTCTATTTACTATGGTTGATAACATTTGTGACACATTAGATGAGGAAAAAGTATCAAAGAAAGGAGTAATTTCTGTTGTTGCCATGGATAATCATAGAAATTACTGAGAAATAAATGTGTTAACTTAACAATTTTCATGCTGATCAGTAACCATTAAGTTTATCATAATAAAGTAATTCATGCTTCTTATTATTTTCTCTCATCTACCTAAACTCCGATCAATTCAGTTTTGTTTTATCACTATTTATGATGTTGAAATTATCATTTCTCTTTGATAATAAGAATACTAGAGAGAAAGCGTATCTAACTTTAGTAAGGCCTATTCTAGAATATGCAGATAGTGTTTGTGACCCTCATGAGAAAGGCTTGTTTAAAAAATGAGAGAGGGTACAAAGAAAAGCCGCTTGGTTTTGGGTAGGTACAATAATAGGGAGAGAGTTTCAGGAATGATTAAAGAGGTAGGATGGGAAAAGCTACTAGACAGACGTAAAATAAAATGGCTTAGCAATTTCTATCATATTCTTATTGGAAAACCGTCACTTAGGGAACTCAAGATCAGACTATGAGAACCAGATTATATCACAAGGAGGGACCATAAGTACAAAATATCTTCGCTAAAACGAAGGACATATTTACAAGTATTCCTTCTTAAATTGGACTGTAAATGAGTGGAACAGTTTGCCTGATGAAGTTCTAGAACCTCTTCCCCAAACCCGTAGCATTCTCTTAAATAGAATTAGAAAACTGAAGGTTTAAATAGATAGTAAATGTAATGTAAAAAGTATGCCTTAAAAATATATTTCTTGTGATGATCGACTTGTGTGTATAGTAAGATATTATAATAATGATATGGTTAGAAATTGTAATCAATGCATATATCTTTGTAATTGTATCATTATTTGGAATTGTATGACAAACTGCCTTTGGGAGTTTTCCTCCCAACTTTGGTGAATACCAGGCAGAATACATCCTCCCCTCACATAAGTTGACTCTATGGTTTCATAATTGTACTTGTATTGCATACATTGTGTTATTTTGGGGTATATATTGAGTTGTTTGGTTCATTATGTAGGAATGATGTTTAATTATGTATACGGTTGCCACCATGGGATAGATTCCATATCGCAGCCTTTTGAATGAATAATAATCATAATTTACTTGAGGGATTAGTTCATTATTGGTATTATTTAGTTGTACTTAATCTACAATTAAACCTCTTCTAACCTACATTTCCTTATATTTTTTCTAGGCTTGATTACTGTGGAATAGCAACTCTGATAATGGGCTCATATGTACCATGGCTATATTATGGCTTCTACTGTGAATCCAAACAGATGCTCATATACTTGAGTGTAGTCTTATTTTTGGGAATATCATCTTTTGTTGTGTCACTTTGGGATAGATTTAGTGAGCCAAAATTTAGAGCTCTTCGTGCAGGTAAGTTGTGAAGCTATAACAGTTTAATACCTCATGAAATACATGTATTTATACAGTAAAACCTTGATTTAACATTCCCATGTATAGTAAATATTTTTTTGAGGCCCTGGTCAAATTTTTTACATAAAGAGTGTATTATTTTTCCATATTTAGCGAGTGTTGATTTAAATTACATTTAGTGAGAAATAAATCAAGTCTTTAGAAACAAGAATCAATTAAATGCAAAACTGATGATAGCCTCTTGAAAATGTTACTGATGAATGGAAGCATTAACTAGTAAATGTACTAAGTTGACAGTCTATGTTAGATTTAGTTTCTGATCATTTTGTATTATTTCTGTCTTGGAAGATAAATTTAAGTTTTTTGTTAACTGCATTCCACATGCCAAAAGTCTTGCAGTGTAGATGTAGATTATTTCACTTGTGTATTAATATCCCTTTTAATTGGTTGTGAAAAGGTGAAGCTTATGATAGTCAAAAAGGCAATAATAATTTGAATGTGTGAATAATAGTAGATGCAAGAAAACATAGTCTAGAATAGTCAACTTAATTCTCCATTTGGAAAAACACACGTAGCATTCAAAGAAATCATACCTGTGTTGCAATCATGTCACTTTTAATTTAGGTTATAAAATTTTGAAGTTACATATTGTTTCATTTCATTTAATTTGTTCAACATAGAATATGTGAACTTAAAAATCTTGTTAGTGACATCATTAGATAAATATGAAAAAGCTGAATCAGTTGAATGATCTGTGCTTCTTGTCTGAGAGCATATTACTCTTATTGTCCAAGGAAAATGCTGCTTGTCTGTGATTCTTGTGCGATCCTAGATTGTTTATAATTAAACAAAAATGTTCTTTCTTATTTTTAGTTTTGATTATTCAACAATGGCTATAAGTAAATGGAAAAAGCTAACTATTGCAAAAAAATTGAAATTCATTCAAGAAGTTGAAAAGAACCCATGCTTGCCCATGATGGAAATTTAGTGTTGCAACATCATTGTTTTTTACAATGAAGAGTAAAAAATTAAAAGTTGAAGTAGTAGTGAAGTGTGTGTGTGTGTAAGACTGCTAATAGAAAAAATGTTTAACCATCACCATGTAATGAATGAATGGAGAAGATATTGATAGAATAGTTTGAGAGATTACACTCTACAAATCTTCCAATTAATGGTATACTGTTGAAGGAGAAAGCAGTTACTGTAGCAAATAAACAAAGAATAGAAGGGTTCTAATGGATGGCTGGACTTGTTTAAAAAGTGCCATGGACTTGAGTAAGAAAGTGTTTCCATCTTCCCAGTGTTGATAAAGGAACTGACTATTAGAAGAGAGTATATATTGGAAGAATTGTATATTTTCATTGCAATCTGTGATGGTTGAGCAGGGCACTTATCTACAATTGGACCACTTGACCTGGAATGGCCCATTTATATTTAAAACTGTTACTGACATCATTAGATTAAAAAATGGGTGATGCTAATAGAAAAATTCTTCTATTTATTGATAAATGTCCAGCTCATCTTCCAGAAACTAATTTTCTACATAATATTCAAGTGGTTTTTCTTCCAGCAAATTGTACTAGCCATCTCCAGCCACTTGACTTTGGCATTATTCATTCCATGAAACAAAAACTCAAGAAGGCTTATAGCAATATCTTACATAGAGATGAGCAAACATTGGAAGCTGAACATTATTCAGGGTATGCAAATTGTAACAGCTGTGTGGAATTCAGTTACAATTCAAACTATCAATTGTTTTTACCTATGCTGGGTTCAATTGCAACAAGGCCATGGAAATTGATGTGGATGCAATTAACCATACAAAATTGCATGTTAGTTACACCTGATTCGAAATTTGGAGAGTTTGTCCAATATGGTGATCTTGAGAACAGAGGATGTAAATAAATCTGTGATGCCAAATATGTAGAAGATGCTACAGCAGATGAAGAAGAGAGAGTGCAAAAAATCTTAATTGAATTTGTGAGAAGATATTTAAATTAATTTGATTTAGACAGCACTACTAATTTAAACAAATTCATTAGGAGAAGTTATTCTGAATGTTTAATACTCTTGCCAAAGGAAGCAGTCAGATTTTCTGGACTATTATTACATCTATTGTATGGAAATTCAAGTATATTTCAATTAAAGTTGTATAATGAAGCTTTTAATAGCATTAATGACAAGTTTAGAAATATGCACAGTTTTAGAAATGTTTTTTATAATCATAAGAATGATTTATTGTAAAATTAGTCATTTTTAATAGTAAATATGTTTCTTTGTCAACTGAAATTTTCTTATTTTTTATTTTCTATGTTTCATTATATGTTTTTTAAGGTTTCCATTAGACTTACTCTGGTATTGCATGATATATCAATTTAAAAATTTAACTATAATAGAAAATCTTGATTTATTGAAAATCTGTACTAAATGACTTAATGGTCCGATTACTTAGGATTTGACCATAGATTCAATATATTTGTAGTATAAAAGGGAGAGTTTTGGTAGTAATTAACACCACTTTTTATGAGCACAACATGCAATTAGTTTTGAAATTATTATAATTTAATTCAAAGTTGTTTGCTAAACCTTGTGGAGTCTCTTCAACTATTTTAAACATTTTAAATTAATACAAGTCCACTGTAATTATTTTAGCAGTGTTTTATGTGGAAAATGTGTAAATTTTGAGTAGAGTCTGTGTGGTCAAATGAAATTATATTCTGTAGTTATAGAGTTACAGTTGCATATAAGGGATGGATGATTTTACCTCTCAAACACCTTTTTATGCAGAGAAGAGTTACTCTGGTGGCCAAAGACGTCATCATTATAGGCTGCGTCATATCTCTTCCCCCAATGCATTTAGGAAAAATAGCCCTCGCTTATTTTTTCTAAATCATTTAAATAGCGCCTAGTAAAAATTTCAACTGCGTTTGATCAAATTTGTAGGAGATCGATTTTTAATTCAGACGGTCAATAAATCATGGTCAGATCTCAGAAATGCTGATTTTGCTTCACGACTATAAACCACATTTGTGCTAAAAATTTAGTTTTTCTGTGACTCCTGGTCATTGTTCCACAAAGGTGTGAAGATGACCCAGTCATGGATTTGTGCGGATTTACCATGTTTTGATTTGGCTTACGATGACTCACTTAAAGCAAGAGATTGATATCAACTCTTATTGTATATCATTTTAAAGGCAAATAAATGCTCTTTTGAACGATGTATAATATGTCTCAATATAATGGCAGATCATCAATGGGTAACGCGTCAAAGTGCAGGTCTATACTATTTTCAATTTGACAGTAATTACAAGTTTCACTAAATATTTTAATTGTTGCTACATGTCACAGTGTCATCATCAGGCACACTGCCTGGTATTAAGTTATTATTTTCCATTCCTGTAATGGAGTTCCAACAAATTTACCACATGTAAGCTTGATTCAAATCCATATTCATTAACCAAGCAAAGCAAAAACAGCAAAGAGAATCATTGTTAAAATAGCTGAGTCAATTGCTAGACAAAGTGCATGGTATTCTATTTCAACAACTTTTTTCTCTCTAATTTACTTAATTCTGCAAAACAGACATGCATATATAGATGCATTAGTGGTTTTTCTTCAGAAAGAGAAATATACAATAGACCTCTACAAATGTAAGATTACTGCAAGGTTTTATGATTAACCTTGTAAAAGAGGTTCGTAAACTGTAAAACACTCCTCATAATAGTTGTTTTGTATGTTTTTGCAGGTGTTTTTATGGGTTTTGGCCTGTCAGGAGTGATACCCGCTGTGCACTATGCTGTCTCACAGGGCTGGCTAAATGCTGTTAACCAAGCAGCCTTGGGGCCTCTCATACTAATGGGTGCTCTTTATATCCTTGGAGCTCTTTTCTATACTCTCAGGATACCAGAAAGATTTTTCCCTGGAAGTTGTGATATTATAGTGAGTAAATTTTGTTCTGTCATATTCTAAATATTTTTATAACAGTTAAATATCTTAAAATATTGCACCCTTTTATTGAATATTATCTGAGACATGTAAACGTATTTCCATCTTGTGTAAGTTTTTCTTGGGTTAAGTTACCATACCAGGTATGTTCAGGTGACCATGAAGGTCCTATAAGTTTCTATCTGGTGATTGCTTTATCTTTTAACTTTCTGTTAAGTGAGCTGGAATTGAAGAAAGCTGTATTATCCTTGCAATTCTGCTGTGAAAATGGTACAAAATGGAGCATTGAAGCCTAACATGCTTAACTATCAACAGGAAAATCATGCAAATGCATTTTTATCAACAATATTATTGTCAGACAAAATTTTTAAACAGAATCTCTAAAGGAAAGGTCACCTTTGTGTATTGTTAACATTTTCAGCAAGATCTGATTGTTAACTTTTTTATAGACTATGGACCAAAGCCAACAAATGAATTCAAAGTAACGATATATCAGTAATTAAAATAATGTAATATCAGTAATTAAAATAACACATGCTTTCTTTGTTAACTTGTCAGATGGATGTTTATTATAAGCGTTACTGTTTCAGGGTTTACTCTGAAATTATTTTCTTTTGGAGAGAACAATCAAAACCATTCCATAAAATAATTCACACAGTAATTAAACTAAACACATTTTTCCTGAAAAGCAAGATGGAAATATATAGAAATTTGATATTTTCCTGGTGAATAGTTTGTGTAAATTTTTCTTGGGTTAACACCCAGGTAAGTTTAGGTGGCCATGAAGTTGCCAATATTTCAATTGCTAACTCTGCCATCTTCATCAGGGCTTTAACCTGCTGAGGTCTTGGTCCGGTATATATACCCATCTGGTAATCTGGGTCAATCTCCTGATTAGTCGATTGTCGAGGCGATCTGGTATATATACTCAACTATCAATCTGCATAATTTTTTGATTGGTTGATTGTTGCCCCTAAAGTTTGGTCCATTTATGGTTTGACCCATCTGTCAATATGGTTCTTACTCCTGATTGGTCGGTTACCGCTGCCAATATTTGGTCCGTTTTAGGTCTATTTTCGGACATTCAACTTCTCCCGTATGATTTTGTCCCAGACTTTGCTAAGTGTGTAGCCATTATCCTCGTTGAAGTTATTTTTCGTTAGCCATATTTCGGTGGCCTCTTTAGTAATCCGATCCCAATAACCATTTGAGTGGCAGAGACATTTAGTGCCCTCAAAGTTGATCGTATGGTTTTTCTCTAGGCAATGCTGCGCAACTGCTGATTTCTCCGGTTGGCCTAGATGTATGAACCTTGAATGTTCTTTGATGTGGGTGGTGATTGTGTGGGAAGTTTCTCCGGTGTATGAGGCTCCACATTCTTCACAGGGGATTTGGTATACCCCCGGTATTCTCAGGCCCAGGTCGTCTTTTACATGCATTAAGCATTCCTTCAGTTTTCAGATTTGTTTGTGAACTGTTCAGATGTTATGTTTGTTCAGAATTCTGTAGATTATCCCAGTAATTGTGGATATGTAGGGAATGCATGCAGTTGCAATTGGTTTCGGTACCTCCTTTTTGTCATTTGCAGCACTCAACGTCCCGTGAATGGCCTTATTAAGGGCTCCGTCGGAACCTTCAAATTGCTTTGCCTTATGTGTTAATGTCTTTTTTTTTCTGTAGCCATTTTGTTGGAAAGTGGTGCACACGGATCTGTACCTTAACAGTAATAACCACCACCATCCATCACAGTGTAAGGTGGTGCTGTCCACATTAATTCATCACGCGAAAACTATTTCAGATGGAGACAGTCTAGCGCAAGAATTGGCACATCTGCACACTACAAGAATGAGACAACAAGAAGGTAGGATGATAATATTGAGGCATAAGTTAGATGAGGTACAATAAATGAGTTAATCAGTTGCAATTTGTTGCTTGTGGAAAGAGGGCTATGTTTATTTATGAGTGAGAATAGTTTGAATTTTGCAAACTGCGCCTTTTTAATGCTATTGTTAATAGTTTCGGTCCAGGACAAATGATTATTAATTTGAAAACCAAGAAATTTTGTAGACATGGCAGGAGGGATTGGTTGATCATTAAGAAGGACAGGAGATGGGTTGGGACATTGTTTTTTGAAGGAAAAGGTAAGGTGAACACTTTTGATAGGATTGATTTCGAGATGCCATTTAGTGAGCCACAGATGCAGTTGTACATTGAAGGAGTTTATTTTGTCAATAGCAAGATTAGGTGAAGTAGATTGAGAGCAATGGCTAAGTCATAGAGAAATTCATGAATGTAAGGGTCAGAAGGTAAATCATTGATAAATATATTGAAAAGAGTGGGACTTAATGTGCTGCCCTGAGGTACACCAGCAGAAAGAGTATGAAGGGAAGATAATTTTGAGTCAATGCGGACTTGAATTGTTCTTTTGCTTAGAAAATTTTGAATAATTTTACAAAGAGGTGTAGGGAAGTTTAGAGTTAGTAGTTAAAATATCAGTCCTTGATGCCAAATTCTGTCAAAGGCTTTATTGAGGTTGTAGAAAATTACTTGGGTGGCTTGATGTTTTCTAATATAACCATGCATGATAAATTCAACCAAGTGAAGTACTTGATGAGTAGTGGAATGATAAGGGGTGAAACCCATCTGTTCAGGAATAATAATATTGTGCAAGGTAATGTGAGATTGAAGATGGTTCAGAATAATTTTTTCGTAAACCTTGTATAACCTTGAATGCCTTGAACAGCTCTGGGGTCCACTATACTGCGAAAGTGGCGAGCGTGGTGGCTCATATGATCTACGAGTACTGCAGGTATTTTTTAGGTTAAGGGATAAATCAGCTAGCGGGATTGCTCCTAATTTAAGTGGATCCGAGGAAAAATTCGATTTAGTAAATCAAGCAAATAAACTTAATCTTAATAGGCAAAGCGAAACTGATCCTCAGAGCGACACTCGGGCTTCTCCCAACATAAATAATCTATCGATTGCTATATAAATTGTAGGAGCATTAAGTAGCCGATCTCGAACATTTTATCCAAAGTAACGATTCCGACGTAATTATAGCTACAAAAAGCTGGCTCACTGACGATATTAACGACCATGAAATATTTCCGGAAGACTTTAAAATCTATCGTAAGGACCGTGCGGACAAAATGGGTGGTGGAGTATTTATAGCGGTTAAAAGTTTCTTACGGAGCAGTTCGAATACATTTCCAAACAGTGACATCGTGAGCGTCTGGTGCACTATTATGCAGTGCAATAAGCCGAATCTAAATATATGCGCATTTTACAGACCACCTAACTCCTCACGCCAGGTTTTGCGTAGCCTAAACGAAGAAGTAAACTTTTATTCTGGTAAAAATAACAGTAGCATAGTTTTAATTGGTGGTGATTTTAATCTACCAGATATCGATTGGCAAAACCACACGGTTAAGAAAACAGCTCGTGACAGTGACTCTTGCAGAACTTTATTAAACATAATGCAAAAAAATTCGTTACACCAGATAGTTAAAGAGCCTACCAGGGAATTAAATATATTAGATCTCCTTCTCACCAACATGCCCGAGCGAATAATAAACACATCCGTTTGTGATGGACTTTCCGATCATAGAGCCGTAATTACAGATTTTGACATAAACTTGGTAAGGCATAGAAAACCTAAACGCAAAGTATATCTTTACTCAAGAGCTGATTTTGTAATAAACTCGTATCCGATTTTCCAGCGTACAAAACGCATGCGAAGTGTTTAAATACAGAGGACACTTGGAACCTCTTTGTAAGGGAAATGTGTAACCTCATGGATAAATTTGTTCCCTCCAAACTTTCTAAACAAACCAATGAACCTCGATGGTATAAGAAAGAAACGAGAAAAGCTCTAAAGAAACAAAGGCGTTTACATTCCAAATTAAAAACTGTTGCGAGGCTCTCAAACAATATCACCACGGATAAAATTAAGAGCGAATATAAAGAAGCTAAATCAGTAACGAAACGTACTATGCAAGATGCCCTCCGCCAGTTTAAAAAGAAGTTTTATGCGAATACCTAGACGAAGACTCGAAAGCTTTTTGGTCGTACGTGCTTGAGGTCCAGGGAAAAGTGCAAACGGTAGGATCGTTGAAAGATAGAAGCGGTAATGTAATTAACGATGCAAAGGGCAAGGCAAATATCTTAAATGAGTTTTTCCGTAGCGTTTTCACATCTAACAACACATTAGAACCTATACATAATTTTGATACGCCTGAAGCAATGTCGAAAATCTCCATCAGAGAAGACGGAATCATTAAGTTGTTTCGACAGATCAAACCGAATAAAGCCCCTGGCCCCGAAGATATACCAGCTCAAGTATTCAAGGAAGTAGTAGAGAGCGCGGCACCTTTTCTTAAAGTAATATTCGATAAATCTATTAGCGAAGGTAAGGTCCCGAAAGATTGGAAAATTGCAAATGTTACTCCTACATTTAAAAGTGGCTTAAAGGAGGATCCAGCGAGTTACAGGCCTATCTCCTTAACAGCATTGAGCAGTAAGATAATGGAGTATATAATTGCTAGTTCCCTACTGAGTTTTCTCAAAACATCCAATTTTATAGCTAGGCACCAACATGGTTTTCGTAAGACTCGATCATGCGAGACTCAGCTAGCATTATTAGTCCACGATGTCCTGAAATCTGCGGAAAATAAAAAGCAAGTCGATGCGATATTTTTAGATTTTCGGAAAGCATTTTACAAGGTCCCCCATCACAAATTATTGTACAAATTAAAACTTGCGGGCATCAATGCAGAAGTAATAGAGTGGATAAAAGACTTCCTCTCCGACAGAGAGCAACGCGTAGTACTTGATGGAATTAGCTCCAACCTAGTTAAGGTAACCTCAGGCGTCCCGCAGGGAAGCGTAATCAGGCCGATACTGTTTTTAATATATATCAATGATCTTAGCAAAATAATCGATAGTAAAGTTAGGATATTTGCGGACGATACGGTAGTTTACAGGGAGATTGAGAGAGAAGAGGATAGATTGATCCTTTTGAATTATTTAAATAAAATTGCGAAATGGTGCGATGATTGGCAATTGGAGCTAAATGTAGATAAATGTTCAGTAATTAACTTCTTTGAAAGAAAATCGATAACTAAAGATTACTTGTATAGCCTCCAAGGGAAAAACTTAATAACAGAAGAATCGGTGAAATATCTAGGAGTGACCCTTACTAATAACTTATCATGGAGTGCCCACATCCATAACATATGTGGAAAGGCTTTTAAGAAACTCGGTTTTGTTAAGAGAATAGTCGGAAGAAGCGAAGAAAAAGTCCGCGAGCGTTGTTACTTCGCGTTAGTCAGGCCTCACCTTGAGTATGCATGTAGTATATGGGACCCAGCCGACAAGTGCTGTATTCGAGAAATAGAAAAGGTGCAACGAAAAGCGATACGTTTCGTGAAGAATTGCTATGATAAATCAGTAAGCGTTACTGAGATGCTCAAGAACGCGGGATGGGAATCATTAGAAAAAAGAAGATTAACACTAAGGATAAATTTATTAAATAAGTTCAGAGAAACCACGTTCTTGGAAGACGTCGCGGACATAATGTGCCCTCCCTGCTATATAGGCCGCTCTGATACAGCGAAGAAAATAAGAGAAATAGATTCGAAAATGAACCAATTCAAGAATTCGTTTTTTCTGCGTATGATACGCGAAAGTAATAGACTAGGTAAATAGTCTTGGTGCATGCACCCCCTGCCACACGCCGAAAGGTGGCTAGCAGGATATACACATAGGCATATAAGTAATCATGAATCACTTCCGATAGGTTTTTTTTAATTTATTTTTTACCACGTCTCTCCTAAATTCAATATTCACAGAAACAAATAGGATATCCCACGCCCAGTTAATTCCCCTTTCATATATTTAAAATCCAGACCCACCAGTGAATTCTTACAAGTGCTACAAATTCTGCAGAAACAACAAGTTATTCGAAAAGTGAATAATGTGAAGTGCGCCTTTCGTGCCTTGGTCATTGCCAAAGCCTCTGGATTACCCAGGCTAATTTTAGATCTCTCCTGGTGGACAGGTTATTATAAAAACCCCCGGTTTTCACTTTTAGACGCCTCCAAGGCAATCCTCCACTTAGGATCCAATGTGTATCTCTCAAAGTTCGACTTGCATGACACATTTCATCAAATTAGAATACACCCCAAACATCAACAGTTTTACGGCATAGATACCGGCAGTGACGTGTACCAGATGACCAGACTCCCAATGGGTCACACCCTCGCGCCCGTAATACTTCAACAGTATTCTGGCGCAGTAGCTGACGAGGTAGCTGAAAGATTCCCAGTGAAGTTAATAGTGTACCTTGACGACTGGCTGCTAGGGGGTGCAGAACTAGACAGCTGCACCACCACCTGGGTTGCGAAATTTCTTCAACAGGATTTAGGCATAACATTAAATCTTGCCAAATGCCAATTCGAACCCAAAACAAGAATAAAGTACCTGGGGGTACAAGTAGACACAGCCATCATGCAACTCAGCCTACTCCCGGGCACCATCGCCCGGTTGCACCTCATCAACAACATTATTCTCAGATTGTAGTCCAAAGATCTCCCAAAGGCTGTGGGTTTCGTCAGCTGGCTTGTCTATATGCTAGCATTACCATCTTTCCTGATTACGGACATGTGTCAATGACGAACACAATGGCTGAATGAACTATTCAATGAGGGAATCTTCTCCAGACCAAGAAATTACGACATCAGACAAAAGGAAGAGGTACACCTCTACACGGATGCCACCCCACCCCAAGGAGCCATTGTAATTCCAGAATGGGGACAGGAATGGACCTACCAATTCCCAGAAGAACTCCCAATATACCAGGCGGAAGGATATATGGCTCTCCTTGGCCCCTATCTGTTAATTGAACAAAAATTGCTTGATAACCATGTAAATTATGTAATCATTGTAAATTGTGATAACATGGCCACACCTCTTAAGAAAGGGTGCGGTGTACCTTTTGATGCGGAAATGTACTGACAACTGTATTTTATGTTAATAAAGGAACCGTCACTCTGCGTGACCTTGAGTGTCGTCTCGGGCAGGCTGAATCCTGCTGACCGTCCTTCTCTGACTGTTCCGACTTGAATGCTTGGCCAGCACTCACAGCCAGCTGAGTATTTAAGCAGGGCGCCTAGGATGGCATGTCAGTCTGTGCGGGATGAGCCCCAGATCACCCACACCATCCAATGGTAGACTCTCGTGAGGGATCTCGCACAACTCCGTCCTCTACCATGGCCACCACGAGTAGAGCTCGTTCGACGACCCCCTATCCTCAGAGGGGTCGCTCGCCCAGTCGCCAATTTCCTGAACGGAGACGTGAAACCGGTGTGTCCTCGCCATTATTCTGTACAGAGGATGAAGATCTACCTACCAGAGGTGCTCCAGAATAGGCCACCAGGCTCATTGAGCAAGTGCAACGATTGGTGGACCGAGTCGAGACCGTTTTTATCTGATTCTAAAATTCTTTCATTTAATTGACACGAGAGGCCTACCAAAACCCGGTGAACCTAGATACAACCCATGCGCTAAGATTCAATCTTTGATAGACCATGCCAATTTGGTATTTAGGCATCACTACGTACTGCATGAACAGTTGAGTGTTGATGAGAGCTTGGTAGGCACTAAAAATAGATCACAGATTCTGCAATACATACCTAGCAAGCGTCACCATCGCTGGGGTATAACGTTTTGGATGCTGTGCGATTCCATTGCAAACTATTGTTTAGGATTTTTTATTTACAAAGGAGCTAAAAATATTGAAGATAAAACTGAAATACAAAAACATGGGTTAGCATGCTATTGTCATGTGGTTGCTGAAGATGGGGAACTATCCCTCAAAGGGCTACCATATTTTTATGGATAATTATTTCATGTTAATACCTTTGGCCAAAAGACTGTATGAACTTGGGATGTATGTCAGTGGAACTATTCGTATTCATACCGAAGCTTTCAACAGAAAATTTGAGGTAGGCGAGCAAAAATATTTTACGTGGCCCAATCCTTATCACGGAAATGAGGGAGAAGAAATTTCAGCGTTTTTCTGTTTTATTGCTTTCAACAAAATGCAAAGCAGAAAGTTGTAAACGTTCATGAGTTCGTCATGGACAGACAAAAGAAATAGAGAAACCCTCAATCATAGCGTCTTATAATAAATACATGGGCGGAGTTGACAATTCAGATATGATGGTATATACGTATCTCGATGAGCGGCATACCGTCAAATACTGGAAAAAGTGTTGTAACATTTTCTCTCGCATGGTTTTGAATAGTTGTTCTTTATAAAGAAAATCTACCTGCAGGCATAACCAATGATACACTTATCGTTTGTAATTAGTATTATTGAAGACCTTTCCAAGGAGAAGCTTCAAGAAAAAAAAGTCTCTCCTGGAACATCAAAAGAATCCCTTGTTAGAGAGGGTAAAGCTTTAAAAAAATTACCGGAAAGAAAGCAGAAAGACTGTTGCATGTGTAGTGTGCAAGGTGATGGTAAAGGAGGAAAGAGGAAAAGAGCACACACCATTTGTGCAAAATGTGAGAAAGGACTTCATGGTGTATGCTTCCCACAACACAAGTGTGAGCTCTGAGGGTAGGTATTTCCTAAAATTCAACTTATGAATAAGCTATTGTAGTTTTTTAATTAAAATTTTATATTTCAATAGAAAAGTGTCCATACTATTGACTTAATGTAATATATCAAACATTTCTTTTGATATTGCATGTGTTAACTATCGTTAAAATGCATATTTTGTATTATAATTTATTAGTTTCCGGAAATATAAATTTTTGTATCATTAAAAAAAAGTGGTTAACACTCAAATTTTATTTTATTTTAAACCTTATAATATGATATATCAACGGTTAAAAGTATAAGGATAAATAGCTGTATTTATAATTAATAGAATTTATTAAAAAACCTGTATTTTTGTGGAAAATGCCTCCGCAATTTTGGCATACACCTTGAAAATTACCCAAGCGTTAACTTACCCAAGTGTTAACCCAAACAAAGAGATTTCATCCTGTGGCGAGTCCAGCATCAGGGACATACGTCTAGAATAGATTTCCATTTCTGACTTCGAGGGAATGCACAGTGTCATTGGCTTAGAAAAATTAGCCCCAGTTGAGTGTTTTTGAAGTTTTTTTCCCAAGAAAATGTTTGAAATTGCTGCCAAAGAAACAAATGGATATGTGAAAGATAGAATTGCTGCGATGGGATCCCTTTCCCACGATCGAGGCTTTTGCAATGGAAAGATGATTTTGCAGATGAGATTTAACCTGTCGTAACTGTTGAAATTGGTATGTGGTAGAGCATAAACAGTTACTTGCATACTACTTTCAAGAATCGTTTTAGCTCTTCCAGACACCAGGATTTAATGACAAATATCAAATGTAGATTTTATTAGAGGTAAAAGAAGCATAATAAAAACATTTGTTTCTTAGAATCGCAGATAAATTGTAATTAGGAATGGAATGGAGTTGCTCGGACATGTTTTTATCAGATATACTTTAAATTCAAAGCTTGAGAAGTCTTTTCACTGCTACAATCCTCTCCACTCTGCTAAACTTTTTGCAGTACAAATTGAGAAGAGGGATGCATAAACAACAGGGGTGCAACAAAAACCTCAGTAAAAATTGAATTATACAGTACCAGTCCAGGATAGTTGGAAGAAAGGAGATTCTAGAGAATCTAAACATAAGTTTCAACAGATTATAAATAAGTTTTTAGTGATTTGTTAAGAATATAATGAAATACTGAGTATTTTAGATATTTTGTGCAAGTTTGCATACCCACTAGGGAGATCCTCTAATTACTCGTTATTGGAAGCTACCTATGAGCCCAAAATCTGAAAATACATGCATACCTATCATATAAAGAAGTGAGAACAAAAAATGCATGTAGTTTCAGACTCATTTTTTCATGGATATTTAACATCTCAAGTGGAATTTTTTCCTTGACGCGCTTAAAGGGTTAACTTGTCATGCATGAGCGTAACCGCGGTGGATACCTCAAGACAACTCGTTCAAGGATTTTCTGGGCCATTCGTCTTGGGAACCCTGAATTATTTCATCCAGCGCTTAGTCTATGACAGAACCGTGTCTTTTTAGTTCATACTCAAGGCAATAGATGGTGGATGCTCCTTTTGCCTCTTTCAAAATATGCAGGTTTTCTAAAAACCCTGCATGTGTTGTGCAGGTTTGTCTACCATTGCCCCTAATGTAAAGCAGCTATCTCATACGCAGAGAAAGATGCATTGCGATTTTCTAAATTCTAATAATATTTATTCTTTTATTTCTGTGGATTTTGCTGATATTGCTCCATAATCAGAGTGCAATTGATTCTTGATAGCTGTATTACTACTAATTTTATGATAAATATGAAATTCCATTTCAACACATTCAGGATCCAAGGAATTTTAACTAATTTCTGTCAGTGTGTGGATTTCAATGAAACATTTTAATACTGTAAATTAAATAATTAAACAAGAGGGCATGTGATTTCTATTTATGTTCCTTTTGTGTATATTTTGATGGAATAAGTTACAATATTTCAAAATTGATAATAATTTTGGAATTTTTTCCTAAGTTTTCATTGCTTTACAAAGCTCCAAGGATGAGAGTGTGAATTATAAGTCCATTGCAGTCTCTTTTCCAGTACTTTTATTTACTTTCATTTTATCTTGCACTTTCTAAAGAAGCAATTACCAGGTAAACAATCATTATTTCTGAACCCCAAGCATCCATGCTTTGCAGTCGTGGTATGCCTCTAATGTCAAGTATCTCAAGAGGTGGGAGAGAGTGGTAAAGTAAATAACTCAAGGGACACAAGCAGCAAGATTATTTGCCGCTTGTATGCTTGGTAAAAGGGTGTATTTCAAACGTTACTTATCCTATGAATTCACATTATCAGAAATATTTTACTGGAAATTTTTGCCAACCAATGCAGAAAAATCAAAGTTTATTTTTCATCCATTCCTTCTTCTTTTATTACAAGAAAACACTTCATAGTATCCTTAGAGACCTTTTCCTCTAGTGCTTTCAAATGATCTGTTATTCTGCGCAGCTGCACTTCTGGGAATTTTTTCACAGAAATCTTACTGACGCGTGTGGATGTACCTACGTTTATTGCTTATTCATGGCTTCTTCTATTGATATGTACAAGAAACAACTTCACAGTAACCTTGGTACCTTTTCTTCTAGTACTTTCAAATGATCCATTATTCTACATAGCTGCACTTTCAAAAATTTTTGACCAGAAAATTTTCCAAAGCATGTGCTTCTACCCTTATTATACATCTTCTTCTTTTATTACAGGCAACCACTTCGTAGTTGCCTTTGCACTTTCTAATATTCCAAAATTTGTGCAGATGCATTTACGGAAATCTTTACCATGAAATTCTGCCAGCCACTCTTGGAGAAACCCATGTTTATTGGTATCCTGCAGTGTTGCATTTTATTTTAAGAGTATTTCTTCATTGTTCAATGGAAAATATTAGTTTGGAGTGGTGTAGTTGGTGTTATGATATTTTGTGAGAATATACAATAAAATAAAGCAGATACGGATTGATCCCTTCCATACGTCTAATACACGAATATTAGAAGATATTTTTCTGTAAAATTATTATAATTTCATTTTTAGAAATAAATAATTTTACAGTAATTTATTTCTATCTAGTCAGTCTATTTATTTCTAAAAATGAAATTATAATAATTTTACAGTCATAGTGGAGTTACAGAGGGCATCCTCTAGCAAGCGCAGTAGGCTATCTAATATTACTGAGGAAGATATCTTTGGTATTGAAGATAGTGAAGATGTTGATTGTGATGATGATCTGGAGGACATATACATAAACACTGATCTTAGTGATAGTGTTTCTGATGAAGAAATTAGTATTGCAGATGCAGCCATGAGCATCCCTGGACATGCAATAACTGCAATGCAGCTTACGTCGGTCAGATCTCCCGCAGCTTTTCCACTAGAACCAAGGAACATTTCAGTTGCTTTACAAATAACTCTTCTGTCTCCCACTTCTCAAAACACCTCCTAGAGAACAATCGCCTTTCAGATTTTGTCCCAGATATCCTCCATATCACGACGCCCTTTTCTCTTTACCTTCTTAGTCTCTAACTCCCACCTTTCCCTTTAACTCCTTCCCTTTTTCCCCCCTTTAGCTAGCTAGTATTTAAAGGTTTGATTTTTAGAGTATTGCCACCAGAAGATGACTATTAATTGCTCAAAACCAGTCGTGTAACTGTTTTGTAAAAATAAAATTTGTTGTAAAAGTACAAATCATTCATAGATTCTTTCCATTATGGATTACCACAATACCGCGCCTGATTCTGTGAAGTTTATTCTGTTAGGTTTGTTTATCCTCCAAGGGATAGTTTTAAAGCCTGACTATGCTATGTATTTTTCAAAATGCAAGAGCATAGCCACTCCTTTCTTTACTTTAGTTTTCCCTGAAAGGAAATTCTACCTGCTGCTGATATTTTTACACTTTGCTGATAATTCAAAATATAGTGTAGAGAGCCCAGGCAAGAAACTTTTTAAGATGTTAGCTGTTTTGAAATATTTGGGAGATAGATTCTCTGCTTGTACATTCCCAATCAAGCAATTGTGGTGGACAAGTCTCTCCTAATGTGGAAAGGAACCGAAGCAGAGCAGATTTGGGATGACAGTTTTTGTTCTTTGTGAAAGCTGGATATATCTGGAAATTAATTTTTACACTGGTATGGACACGTGTTTCAATGAAAAATACAATGAGAGTGTTACCAGCTGTATTGTCTTAGACTTGACAGTCTCCTAGGTAAGGGATATACTTAATACTTGGATAACTGGTATACAAGCCCAAGTCTAGTGGGCAAGCTAAATGTAAGGCAGACTGATGTTGTTGGAATGATGCATTCAAATCAGAAAGAGTTTCCTGTGATTGTAAAATCAGCGAGGCTGAAGAAAGGTGAAATATTGGCAGCTTGCCAAAGCAAGCAAGGTGATGACATTGAAAGATAAGAGGGATGAGATCATGGTGAGCAGTTGTCATGGAGTTTAAATGTGCCGAGTTGAGAAAAGTGGTAAAACTGTGACAAAACCGTATGTCGTACAGGATTAATATGGTAGTAGACAAAAGTAATGGGCTCATGAATATGTATAAGATTGCTCATAATAAGCCCAATAAATACTATCATAAGTTATTTAGGCATTTGATAGACATGGCTTTGCTCAATGCATATGCCCTTTTTAAAGTAAGAACAGAAATTAACAAGAAAGGAGTTCATCATAACTCTTGGTGAGCAACTTATTAAAAAATATGGACGAAATTTGGGAGTAATCACCACGCCCCACTTGTATCTCAGAGAAACACTTTCCCGACCTCCTTCCCTCCACAATAAATTCTCCAATAATGTTGGCTTCTGTTGATCAGGTCAGGCTTAATCCTTTGTAGCTCCCATTCATGAAGCTGTTCATGAGATGGCTCAAAGGAGAGGGAGAGAGAGTGGGGGAAAAAGAAACTGCGAAGGCCTGATCGGCTGTCAGCAGCACCGACGCAAGCCCACCGGAGATGCACAGCACCACCACTCCATCCGCGAGAGTTTGAACATGTATTGTTTTTAAAAAGTTTAACAGCACATGTATTGAAACCCTGATCTAATAAGTGATTACAAAGTTGCCAATTTTTATACCATGTGTTGACATTTAATAATTCGGAAAGTTATATAACCTTGCAATTTATAGTTCCCTTCATTAGCCTCATATTGGTACGTATATATAGAAACATGGAAACTTTCCACTTCATATATTCAGTAGGTTATTTACTTTATCATTTTTTGTTATTAGTTACAATTGAACCGAATTTACTAGTTCCATTCTCTCTATTTCTGGTCTTTATTTATGGCACACCTTATAAACAATATTTCAATGAGAAAACTTTTTCTTTTTATAGGAACATTCAAATATTTTAAAATTTTCTTTTACTCAAACAATTTTTAGCTGCCTTTTCCTCTTCATTTTGACTGTCTATCAATGTCCTTTCTCTTTGTTGTTCTCTCTGAACTCTGTAGTTATGAGTTGATTGTAACTTGCCTGGAACTATTTGGATGAAAATTATACATGAATTAACATTTTGTGATTTCAGGGCCAAAGCCACCAGATATTTCACATTTTGGTGTTTTTGGCAGCATTGGTACATTTCTATGGCATTTCTGAAATGGCAATGTACAGAATGGCTGTAGGAGAATGTGCAGATCCTCCTCCAGGAAGTGCATCGGCACCTTTTTGATCCGAGGCCTCTCTGGTGGAGGATTTTGATTCCAGTGCTGTCAAAGAGGGGCCTGATCTGGAACATCCTATCACCAGTGACAGTGAGGCCAACAGAGTTGCCAAAGCTGTTCTTCCCCTGAAAGAAGGTAGTGGAATGGATAACTGGGCTTGGTGCAGAAATCTTCTTGAGGCAGAAGTTTTCAATGGTTACAGGGCTATTGAGGATCTGAAGATGGTTGGTGGCAGAAACGAAAGGCTGGACCTTAAGTTATGCAAAAGACAAGAATTTATGTTTGATGAACAAAATGGCAATTCCCTGTGGGAATGTTTGTGGAGATGGTGGTGGCCGATTGGCAACAACTGTGATGATGGTAGTTTTGTGCAGGGTATATCAGAAGGGAACAGCTGGTTGAGTAGCATGCAGAATGTCTGTGTTGCCAGCAAGGATGATGGGAACAATGGTTGTGTGGGAACAGGAAAAACAAGTGAAAGTGATAATTTACCTTTGTTGGTATAAAATTTCTTTGTATAGATTTGATCTACTTGTGACAGTTGAACGATGGAAGGAAGAGAATCTTTACCAAATGTTAATTTTCCATCAAGTTTTTGAACTGATCTCTCAAAGTGAACATCTTGGTAGCACTTTGTCTATTTTACAAAATATAAATTACAGCTGTTTTCAGTGATTGGTGATCTAATTAATCCACTATATATGTACACAAACACACATACATGTTCATACACACACATACATACATATATAGTGTGGTTATTTAAATTTTTACGTTTATACATATGTATAAATTGTAATTCTTTATGGAAATGCAGTTGTTGCAGTGTATGCTTACAAGGGTTTTGGATTGGCTAAAAAAAGATAAAACCAATAACATCTGTAATTATCTTCCATTCTTCTTTTCCTTGTGCACAAACCTAAATTTTCAAAATTAAGCTGGCGTTGTGAGCATTTAACGCCCCTTTTGGTGCCCTCCTTCACCAAACTTGTGTTCAGTTTTAAGAAATGTTATCAGGAATACATTCAATGTAAGGTTTGGTGAAAGAGAGTTATATGAGGGGCAAAAATTGGATGGGCTGCTTCAGTTACTTTTGAATAACGGATACCTGTTTGCAATGGATGGAAATAATAAGTATTCTTAAAGTTCCATGGTGGCTGATAATTGTTAATTAATTGTTATTAGTCCTGGCGTTTGGTCCACTGGCTCCATTCCAGGTTGCTTAATTTCTTAACGTATAGGAATGAACATATTTCAATGCTTATTCCTAACATGTGATTAGTGAGAAGAACTTTTTAAGAAGCTGTTATTTTGTTGTATTGTTTGCATTTTGTATACATAATGTTCTGAAGTGTTTAATTTATATGGAGATTATACTCTATGGGAAATGGATTTGTTTAAGATTCATGAACTTTTCTCGTTACATCTGAAAGTATTTTCTGCAAGAGCACATGTAGTAGTGTGTTAATTTCACAAATGAAGCACTATTTTGCAGTTTCCTTAATCTTGACCGAATTTTAGGCAGCTAAAAGCTCTTTTGTATCAATTAAAATTATTATTTATTAGATGGTTTTGGGACTGTGATAAATATTTGGTTTAATGTGTGTTATTTTCCAAAAGATGAGAATATCTAAAATGGAATGAGAAAGCATGGTTAAAACACTTGGTGGAAAAATTAAAAAGCTTTATTCTTGTAAAACGGAATGAATGTTGGGAGGTTTGTGAGAAGTTGTTCACGAAGCTACCCGTTTGACATTGTATGATCGTACGTTGGTAATGCTCGGGATATGTTGGTTAAAATATATATGTATGTGTACGGCAGTTGTTTGTTTTAGCTATCAGACTTTCCTTCCCCAAATTTAAGAGGAGACTGAAGTAATCGATGACGTGTAGCTCTTACACTGAGCATGATACGCAAGTTCTGTCTCGTGAGTTCCCGCCTAGAAGCTAGTTTGAGTCGATACTAAGCGGAGCCACTGTAGGACAAGATAACATCGCTCAAAAATTACCATAGCTAACTCGAAACTCGTCTGCTAGCATTTGTCGGACAACGGTGGTGTATAGTGGTGGAACAGTGGAAGCGGTAGCACAGCGGAAATACCGTGTTTAAGGTAAGAGAATAACTGAGAATCTCCTTATTTTGTTACCAAATCACCCTATATCGTGAGTTTTGGAATGCGAAGGAGTGTCTGCTGACGGATTTTGTTTGGTTTCCAAGTTATACACACTACACGTGATTCTACCAATTTGAGGAATTTTTTGACAGTGAGAGAGTGTTATTTGTAACTGAGTGAGTTTCAAACTGTGGATGGATGTGAAAATGTTCTTTAGTATGGTTTGCCTAATTCGTCCACGAGACCGATCTGTATCAATTTTAACGATCTGGACGCTTATAACAAATATTTCAATTTCTTTTTTAATAATCCCAATTCGAAGTATGGACAAGTTGGCGTTAGTGAGAGGGTGGAGTAGGTGAATTAGGTCAGAAAGGTTTTTGGATTGTCGCGGCGAAGCTCTTTGAGTAATCGATATTAAGTTTTATTGTAATTATAATTTAATTTGGTTTTATTTAGAATCTATGAAGTCGGGTCTTGTCTGGTATGATGATTTCGTTGATACGGTTTTTAACTTTTAAGTTAAAAACGGAGTTCCTTTTTGAAGTCCATTAATGAAGTATGATATTGTTGATTAACTTTCAACGTTCGTGAATGGTTGCGATTGTTGCTATATCTATCTATCTATCTAATCTCTATTATTATAAGTAAATATCAATGACATAAACTGTGTAAATCTTCTGCAGTTTCGGGTAAAATGGAAGTGACTATTTGGTATCGTATTGAGTGCCAGCCTCCTAAACTTAGTCTTTATATTATACTAGGACATTTTCTTCTAATGAAGCTTAAAGAAATGTTACCTTTTCGCGATGTATCTTTAGGTTTCCCGCTCTTCCCTGGGCCGGTAAATCGCGCGACATGCGAATCGATCTTCTTTAAAGTTGCATTCAGTCCACTTTACTGGGACGTGCGCCCGCAAGTGAGTTACGTAACTTGGCATAGCATAAAGTAGCATCCACCCCTTATGCAAAAATTACCCAGTCGAGATAGGGCAACGACGGGTAAGGAATTTCGAGTAGCTTAATTAAACTCGTGCAGTCGGTATGATTCCTGTAAGGTCATCTATAACATAGTGTCTTTAGTGTGACAAACCTCCGGGTCCTCTATCAATCCCTACCATCCCCTGCTAAGTCACCTCTGCTGCTGTCAAGAATAGCTGCATTCCCATCTCATTTTCCTCAATTTCCCCAGTTACTTTTGCATTTCCGATTGCCTTCTGCTAGGAAGAGGGGACATTTTGAGAAGTAAGGCTCTGAAGAGAGAACCCGTGGATAGGCAGTTTCATTCGAAAGATTTCCTATATCTCCCGATAGTTATTTCTCAGGTGTCTCCGATCCAGCGCTACGACAGATACCGACAAGAAGATTAGGAAGCCACCGGTCAGATGGCAAGGGTTAAGGCAGTTTCACAGACGTCGGTTTCGACTGCGCGGCAAAAAAAAACAGGATGGTGGACCTTGGGGAGTAAACTATTGAAATAAATCTTCACTCTAGCGACCGGACGACTGTTGGCAGGTCGCTGGGAAACAGCCGGATCAACGACTGATTAGGACACTTTTAAAGTATTATTAGGTGAAAAATTCCTATTTATGAATCCTTCGAGGGTCGATTCATTGATACCTAGTACTGAGATTTTCCCTATAGTCACACTGTCGGTGTTACGTGCATTTATTCCTTACTTAACCTAACTCATGTATTTCCCAACATAGTGTTGTCTTGAAGCAAGGGGGATACATACAGATTCGCAAGTAGTCAGTAGGGGTGTATTAATGTCATACCTTATCTAACCCTATTTAGCACTTCCCAATATTGTGATTAGGACATTCAAACCCAAAACAGATTTAGAGTTAAAAGTTGTCGCAAGCAGCCATAGGTGTATGGCAGGGGGTTATTATTTCCTTAACTTATCTACCCTATAAAAAGCATATATATCATCATCATCAACCATTTTCAATCCGACATCAGATGTAGGCCTTCCAAAATGCTTTCTAATTCTCTCTATTCTGAGCCTCTCGTTGCCATGTTACCCCTAAATACTGAATGCTGTCCCTTTTCCATCAGTCTCTTGGTCTTTTCATATCTCTTGGTATCCAGTTCAGAACTGCTGATGTCCATCGGTTGTCGTTTCTCCTTGCAACTTGGCCTGCCCACATCCATTTCAGTGATCTTACCTTATCTATGATGTCTGTCACTCCTGTTATCTTCCTAACCCAGGTGTTGCGTTTCCTGTCTCTTCTTGTGATTCCAAGCATAAATCGTTCCATACTTCTTTGTGTAGTCTGAAGTCGCTGGGTTATTGCTGCATTTAACACCCATGTTTCACTTCCATATGTCAAAATATGTCAAAACTGGTAGAATGGTATAAGTTGGTGAAGTATTCTGCAACTGTCCTCAGTATTGCTTGTCTATAGGAACTTGTTTTGCCATCTTCTTTCTGGACAACCATGATTTGATTCTTTCCCATTGCTATGTGCTGGCTGGCCCTTTTCATGGTTCTTCTCTATAGCCTCTTGCGCAATTCTTTCGTTAAAATTCCTCTCATCTTCCTTCGTCACCACTCTGATAGACTTGCATAGCATGACATATTCGATATTTTCCTTTGGCAAGTCTGAGTGCTTTAGTTGCTTTCGATGTATCATCATTTTCCTAAATAAATCTAATATGATCAAGCTCAACTTTGTGGAAGGAAGCCATACTAAATAAGGTAAGAACACTTAGTAACTTCCACAGATATGTGTATAATATATATATTATATCTGTGGAAGTTACTAAGTGTTCTTACCTTATTTAGCATCATTTTCCTGGTTCTGTCGCTGTACTTCTTACCCTTTTGTCTTTTTGGTGTGCTTGCTACTTCATCTGCCACTGACTTCCATGACTTTGGCTTCCAGTTCTACTTCTTGAAGTGTTGAAAACCTATTTCTAATGTATACAGTCTCTTTGGTGTTTACCCTGCTTGGTCATATGGTCGATGCTAGGATGAATCAAATTTCTCCCGTAAGGGATATACAGGGCGTCATTTAAAAATTTTTTGGGGCACTTGCTGAAGTGTGAAATCGATGAAATTTGGCATATGAATAATAATTGTAGCTGTCTTTCATATCCAAGTCTAACATTTCCTTGGTTCGATGCCAGGGCGGATTAAATATTTCTCCATAAGGAATATACAGGAAAGTTGTAGAATATTTTGAGCTACTTCCCTATGTGATTTAGCTTAAAACGTCAGTTACAACTACGAAATTGTTTTTATGGGAAGACAGCTACCATCTCTCTTTGGAGTAATGAGGACATCGCTCCTAGATATCATATCTTTGAACCTATAAGGCCCCAAAGAAACTACATTTCGTGATTTTCTGAATTTCGTGGGTTTTTAATGATAACGTTTTTATCATTTTCTATTAAACAGAAGGAGTCATGAACTTGGAGATTTTTTTCTCCTGAAGTCAGCAAGATTCAGATTAGAGAATGAATGCGATTTATCCTATTGGTACTATAGGTTCGATTCTAGAAATCCCCAAAATGGGTACTTTTACATTGCAAGAATTTCCAAAAAAAATCCTATGAATTTTCCAATAAGATTAAGACACTTTCTGATGCTAGAAAAAACGTCACTGTGCCAGAGATCTTTTTGCATAAAGTCACGAACTTTGACAGTACAGAGTAACTGAGTCCTGAGTATCATGGGTTCAATTCTAGAAAGTTCTAAAAACGGTACTTTTCATGATTTTACACATTGCTCGATTTCTCAAATATTTGTTTAGGGCATTTTCCCTTAACATTGAGGATTGATATTCACGGTATTGTTACAAGATATGGTTTTCTATTGTATGTAGTAAAGACAACTCACCTAGTGGACATTCATTGTATGCGCGACATATCCAATTATCATCACCAATGGCGTATACCAAGAGGTTTATTAATGTCTTACCTGAGATACCTTAAATGGTATTTATGTATATGATGTCGTCGTATTGTTATGCGAATGGTGTGTTGTCCTAATCTCTAACGGATTGATTGCGATTTTCATGTCGCAGAAAACAGCCAGTAAAATATGGTAGATGGTTTATGGCAGAAAGTGTATGGCTGGTGGGGTAGGCCAGGTGGTCTAAGGCAGGATGTGTATGGTAGGAATGTAAGGCTGGCGTTGTATGGATAATGGTGTATGGCAGGTGGTATATGTTAGGCAGTATATGGCTGAGGTATATGGATGGCGGTGTATTTATTCCTTACCTAATCTCTCCTGTATGATACTTTCAAATCTTGGTGTTCCCTTGAAACTAAAGGACAGAATTAGATTCATACATCGTTGCAAGCAGCCACTGGTGAATGTCAGGTGGCATACATATAATGTATGTATACTATATAATGCTTATATATTACATTACATAAGTGTTCTACCTTTCGGTAGGTCCATGTGCCCTAATATTCCCTATTCATAGCCCTTTGCTTCGCTACCTGGTAACTTACCCCACTTTTTATGTCATCTAACATTTTTTGCCTTTGCCTTCCCCTCTGTCTTTTCCCTTGCATTCTCCCCTCTATTACATTCTTTAGCAATCCCTCTCCTCTCAATATCTCACCCACCCATTTCTTTTGTCGGTGCTTAATTACTTCAATTAAAACCCTTTCCTCCCCAACCATTTCTAGCACCTCTATGTTTGTTTTT
>KZ312416.1:163421-177684 GCA_000376725.2 Ladona fulva
TTTACAGCCGTTCTGGAAGAAGTCTTTAAAACCTTAGACTGGGAGGAAAGAGGACTACGGATCAATGGAGAGCACATCAGTCATTTGCGTTTCGCAGATGATATAGTACTCTTCGCAACCAACCGTGAAGATCTAGCATCTAGACTTCAAGAACTGAACGTGGCAGGGCAGAAAAAAGGACTCAGTATCAACTTATTGAAAACTAAGGTAATGTATCATTCTTTAGCAGCACAAGTACCAATCCTACTACAAGAGGTACCCCTTGATGTTTGTTCCGAGTACACTTACCTGGGACAACTACTTACGACAAGAGAGAAAAACAGGATTAATGAAGTGAATCAAAGAATGAAACTAGGATGGAGTGCTTTCTGAAGGAACAACCATATTTTGAAGTCAAAAATTCCAGCAGTCTTGAAGAGAAAGGTCTTCAACCAATGCATTCCACCTGTGTTGACATATGGAAGTGAAACATGGGTGTTAAATGCAGCAATAACCCAGCGATTTCAGACTACACAAAGTATGGAAGTGTATTTTTGGAATAACAAGAGGAGAAAGGAAATGCAGGTGAGGAAGATGACAGAAGTGAAAGACATAGATAAAGTAAGATCTCTGAAATGGATGTGGGCAGGCCATGTTGCTAGGAGAAACAACAACCGATGGGAATCATCAGTTCTGAACTGGATACCAAAAGATGTGAAGAGACCAAGAATACCAAAGGAACAATGGTACAGAGACATCATTCAGTATATAGGGGTAACATGGCAATGAGAAGCTTAGAATAGAGAGAATTGGAAAGCATTTGGAGAGGCCTACATCTGAAGTTTCCAAATATTATTGCCAAATATATTATTTACTGCAATTTTCTTGTTTCAACCAACACCAATGATAAACATCCTGCAAAAATGTTGCCTTAATTGCCATATATCATGGCTTATTTTAAGATGAAATTCTGACTTATTAAGTTCAAAGCTGTATTTAAAAAATGTTGAAGAATATCCATTTTAGTCTTCGTTAATTTAGAGTATGAATTTTTAAATTTGGTAGTCATTAAAAATTACCTTACTGGAATAACCTTGGAAAATTTTAGTAATAATACAGAAAATAGTGGTATATAATGATAGTGCTAATGCAGAAAAATGTTTGGTTGGCTTACAAGCAAGATTTGTGAAACAAACATTTTAAGTTAAAATTAAGGGGAGTCAGCCGATTTATAAGACTAACCAAACATGAGCTCTTACTGAAAAAAAGAATCAGTCATTTTGCATATTAGTTTGAATTTGATGATCTTTACTTTAAATTTTAAACTGACACACAAAATCAACAGAAAAATTTCTTACAGCAAACATACTGAATAAAATTCCTGTAATATTGATTGTTACAGCACTGAAACACTCAAAGAATGACAGTGACAAGTTGATGAATTTATAACAATCACACTTTCTAGAATAATGCTGGGATAGGAAATTCTAGACACACTATCAAATATACATTCTTACCTTAACTTTTTTCAAAAATTAATAATAATAAAATGAAAGTTATTTGTCATCTACGGAAAGTTTATTTTTATCTCTGCTTCTCTATTTTTCAGTAGAACAGTATTCCAAATAACAAATATGGAGAACTTTATAGTTCTATTAGTAAGGAGTCAGTTATTTAACTCATCAATAAATAATTGGAAGCATATGGGTTTTTTGGAATAACTGCAATTAAAAAACTGTCAAAAATAGAGAAGCTGAGATAAAAATAAACTCTCCATAGATGATAAATAACTCTTTGTGTTTGGAACATTCAGAAGAATCCTAATCTTCCTTTAATTTTAGGTTAAAGGCCTAAATGTTATTTCCAATTTACTCTATTAAACTTGAATGACTGTCTAAGAATCACTAGAATGAGTGGTTGTTACAGATGTGTAGTACACTGTATAGAATAGATTAAATGTCCATGTGCTTATTGTATTTCTGTGATGCTATATGAGAAACTTAAGATGATGATTTAGAATGTTTTTGTCGAATCACCAAGAAATCAAACATTTTTTATAGTAAAAGGAGTAGTTAGTGATGTGACAAAATTGGAAACACTCAATTCATTGAGTGTATTCACAGTAATGAAGAGGCATATATTCCTTTCCACTCTAGTAACTTTACTAATTTACTTTGTTCTGTTTTCATTTAGACTAAATTATAGGTCACAAAGAGAAAAAATAATGAACATATTTGAAAACCAATCTTCTCTTGTTTGTGCTTTTTGTAATTACAGTAATAATTTAGCATATAGATTTAAATTTTGATGTTTGCAAAGTGATTTAATTTAATTTTACTACATTTTGTAAGCTAATGGGAATAATTACGAATACCTTGAATCAATTAAGAGTCAGAAATTTAAGTTACTTAGAAACCACTTAAGTATTACTTAGTTATTTTCAGTTACTTAGAAACCACTTAACATGGGAAATGTTTTGTTATATCTTTCTCATGAGGACTTGTGAAACTGGTCTCCTCTTAGACTGGAATGAGTTATATAAAGGTAACCGCATAAATAGCAATTATGTCAGAACATTTTATAACTTGTAATACATACATATAATTTGTAAACCCATAGAACACTCAGCATTGGCAACTAGTATCATTAAATATAAATACGCTTAGTTTTTGTCTTAATTTGTCAAGTTTGTATTTGTATCCTTGTCAAAACATGCAAACTCGGCAGACATTAAAAAAATTTTTACTTGATACATAGTTTTTAAGAAATAAAAATGGAGTCAGATGTAGCATTAAAACTGTGTTAATACTCAATTAAATTCGACAAGTGAAGCATCCCTCTTAAACAGGTGCCTCAAAAACCGATCCGCGAGCTCCTTAGGTATTAGTCACATGTGTATTTTTCAGAAATATATTTATTATTTCTGAGCATGTTTGACATCATTGTAAAAATTCATTAGCTCCCGAATAGAAATTTGCTATTCAATCCAAATTTATGGGAAATACAACAGTGTCTTTAGATGCAACCCAACTGGAAATTTCCACATAATGTGGTAAACATTCCTTTTATAAAATAAATATAGTTGCTCTTTGTAAAGATACCGTAATTTTTCAAATTGAATCTCGCTTCTTCAAAGTTTATAAACGATGAGCAATTTATTCGCTTTTTCGAAAATGCTTTATATAATAAAGGTAAACTGCTTTATTTTGTTTACAGTGATGAGTTCTCCTGAACCACCAGGACTACTAATAGGTCGTACTTATATCCTACCTTTTGTTTACGATCTTAAATGATAATCGGATTATCATTTCTGCACGAATATGCAATTGCGATTGACATCTCTTTTTGAGCATCTAATGTATCATAATACTAGACTATTACCTTAAAGCGGTATTTAGAATTTGTCAAGTTTAAAACTGCTGATATCGTTGCTTACTAAGTTCATTACAGAGTTGTTGCTTTTAATTCATAAATTGTTCAAATTTAACAATAACATGACTCACTGTTGCGCAAACTTCCACTTCAGATGTACGGAATGCATACTGGCGGATTATTATCAGTGAAAACACTAATTTGTTGTTCAGTAGGGGTAACCTATATCCGACTTCACAATCACAAAACAAATGAGGCAAGATATACGATTTTTTGTCAAATATGTTGTGAAAGTAACCTACATTTCTCTCTGGTAGACCAGGGACGTAAAGATGTTTGTTGAGATGAATCCTGTATTCATTTTCTTCGGCTCCAATACACAGGGAGTCTCTCTCCACACCCGTCACAGATAATACGATTTCGACTGTCAGGTTTCCTATTGTCATTTGTCTACCGCAATGCGCTTGGGCGCAAGTTTTAAAACAATCATTCAGTATACTGTAATATAGAATATTTCTCCACAAAGGTAAATGTAATGATTCAGCTGAGATTTGTATCTCAATTTGTTTCTTAATCTTTTATATTGTTGTTACGGAATTATAATCATGACTTATGGGAGAATTTGGAAGCTTTTGTTCATATCTCTCTGGAGAAAATCCGTTCGGTTTGACTAGAGGTGTTGAAAGCTCGGATTTAAATTGCGGTCAGAGGTAAATGTTTTGGAAAAGATGCGAAAATCAATTCTTAATGTAGTGAAATAATATCAGAGGATAGCCTTGGTAAAATTTTCAAAATCTATGGCAATTATTGATGTCGGCAACCGTAGTTTTCTTACCATCTGTACTAACTGTAAATCAGCTTTTATTCGTTTTAGTATTAAGTTTTTTTATTATTTTTAGAATTGTCAGAAATTAAGTTTTATTTTATAATTTAAATCCGAGAAGTATTCCAAGAAAGAATTCTCGACATTTTGTAAATTTTACTTATATATTTTATGATTTTTTTCATTTGTAATGAAATGATAATTTCATTCCTTAGATAATGCGTTGAAAGCTACTCTATTGAAATAATTTCAGTCAATCGTTACCTTGTTTAATCTCCTTTAACTTGAAATATGAATTCCTGGGTCGCTTGGTACGTTATCAACTGTAAAGGTAATTTTTAATTGTTGGTATGCATTGAATGTACGCACGGTTATTATTATCTTAGGAACAACAGTTTCTTGTCAAGATTATCGTTTTATTATCGATTGTAATCAAACTATCACATTATCTTCTTATTTTGGTTGCGATATCAATTGTCTTCAGAGAAGTTTTAAAGGTTTTCAGCGTTAACTCGAATTTGGAAAGTTATCTGTACAATTAAACTTCTCTCGTTATCCGAAACATTTATAACTTTCCGGAATATATATATATATAGTTATGTATGTACATTCTTTTACGTTTGATTCAATTATTCACATATTTCCACTCTATTTAGTTTAGTCAATGGATGTGTACAAAGCTGGAACTTGGGATTCCCGAACTTTTCTGACGCCTTCACGAATGTTTCAAATTTCAGAAAATTCCCTCTATTTTTCTATTGCTTGATAGCAAAAGAGAAGTTCGTGATTTTTTTAATGTTTATGTTATTGCGTTTACGATTGTGTTAGATTTATCTCATCTAATAATGCGTATATTAGGTTACGGTATTTTATTATACGTAGGAGATTCGTAGTTATTAATGTTATTCATCATCATAATCCATCTACAGATTGTTTCGTTTCAGCCATTCTTCCCCGCCAGTCGCTTTGCGAAAATTCCTTCATTATTTTTAACTTCGCTATCATGCAGCCTAGGTCTTCCTCCATTTCTTCTAAAATTGCCTTCATCTGACTGCCTTTTACCAAAATCTCTCGTCTTTTAACCAAGCCTTTTCTCAGACTTCTATGTCACGCTTGTCAGGAGTTGATACTAGCATCTTAGATCGAAGCTCTTATTATTTGCTTTAGGTTGCACCCTGTTTTGGTTACAGAACATAACTTTGCATTTTCATTCATTGTGCTGTTGTACTTCTTCATGCTCTTGGCTGTGACGGACCGAATTGTCTTCTTTTAGACACAGAGTATGGCTCTATCGTTTCCAAACTATAGCATACTTTTTTCTTTTTACACCCATTGTCTGTTTCTCAATTTGCCTTGAGTTGCATATAGGCCGAAATTCCTGGTATCAATACCTCTGTATGATAAGAAGTATTTTCGACCGTATTGATCTTCTTCCTCTATATTTACCTTCGCTTCCATTTCCATGTAATCTCACTTAGCATTTCGCAGCCGTTGCTATAAAAATGATGTCATATTTCTGAGAAACTTTTATTTCTATCTTCACCTGTATGCAGTTCCACATTGTAACGGCTAAACCCATCAATTACCATTACGTATCTATGTCCAAGAAATGGCATTTTCCAGTCACCATAAGGGAATCAATTTCTCCAATTGCTATCAATTTATTGTTGTAAATTAAGTGCGGCGTGTTATAATTCCTAAAAAAACACCAATTTACGAGGGATTTTCCGGAATAGATTTAGGTACTACATCAAAGAAGAGCGATACTGTGATGCAGCATTTTTGCGAATATTTTTAAATATTTTTTCGACAAAGCATGCTCAGCACAGATAGAGGGGGGCTGTGAAAGTGGTTCCGAGTTCGAATCTCGGAGAGGCCTCACGTGCGAAATAACCTTAACCACTTTGAATTACTACTTCAACAATAGGGGAGATTTAACAATAGCTTTTCGCGAACGAAAATGAACCTCTTCAGATAAATGGCCGATGTTAATTTATGTAAGTACGAAAAATAAAAGCCAAGGGCCCTTAGTTATCGTAGAACTACTTTTGCTGCAATCGATAAGCGTGGAGAATGTGGAGCGCCTTTTGAGAACTCAACTTGTGTCAACAGTAATGGCCTGTTTGTGGCCGCCGGTGTTTAAGGATGCTTGGTAGTTGGACATTTTTTTTTACCTACCGATACTTACAAATGACGTTCATTGAATGATTGCACTCAGAAATGTCGTTAAATAGGGCAGTAATAGGTAAAAATTTAGGAAAGAAGTTTCCGAAGCAGATACATGGGTATATTCCACCAACCTAAGTCATAAATATGGTGAGTCAGCTGTTAGTGGTAATCAAATAGTACATTATGCTTTCATTTACTCTGTAATAAATAATTAACCACATCCTTCATGTAATTTGGCAACTTCTGTCTTTACCTTTGCCTTTTACTTTCAATTACTTGCCATAATTTCTTTGCTTGAAACACTTTGACACTTTCTTTCCTCCGTTTCTTTCCTTTTATGAGATAAAAATGGGATTGACAGTCACTTAGCTTATAAGTTTTTAAGAGTATAGAGATTCTAATTACGAGTATATTTGGGAAGATAATTCTTCAGATCGAAATCACACCAAATTATACCACAGTTTATCGAAGTGTGTCACTTTGTCGGGAAGATTTAACCCCGAAGGTTAAATTCGTGTCTGAATTTAAATTCCGGGCAATTTAGCTGCCTCCTTAGCCTATCAATAATCTAAAATGGACATACTTTTTCGGTTATGTGACCCTCCTCTGTTACTTCGGCCGATTCGAGCGTAAAATAAGAGAAATAGATGCGAGGACAAGTCGTTTTAATGACTCATTCTTTCCGCGAACGATACGCGATTGTATTTATATATAATCGAGTGTTATTCATAATTCAATGCGATTTTTAAGCTTGAACTAAGAATTATCCTTAACTAGTAAACGCCCCCGTCAAGCATGACGGAACTTAAATTAGTTTAAAAATATATCTGTTATCATATATATCTGGTCCTTCTAAGCACAAAAAAATTCCGTCGTAAGACGATGATAACTCAATATATATCTTACCATTGTTTATAATATTTATTCTACTGTTTTCTAGACATGAAAACCTACTTTAGGTAAAATTCTTATAAAAATTTACAAGTTCCCAAAAGTTTTACGAAATTACCGTGTGTTTTATCAAAATCCTCGAAAGTTCAGATCTATATCAATATTTCACGACTAAAATAATAATCTATCATCATTTTCAAATCTTGTCACCCTTGTCTCAATTTCGTAGGACCATTGTTTCTAATTTAATTTTGTAAAAGAAACGACCTCTGCATATATGAAAACGTACTTTTCGTTCATCTCTTAAGGATAAGTATTATGGGCTCCTGGGTTCGAACCCGGGCCTTTACAGAGGTGAGAATAGTTTTCCTGGGTGTTTCAGCATCGTAGAAACACAATGCAGTTTGTTTCTATAAGTCAAGCCGTTTCTGAGATAAATAGGGGGACAGACGGTCGGACAGACATTTGCTTGTGATATATGTGATGTTATCAGTTCGTATCAAGTTAAACGTTAAAGGAGTTCTCCTTCTAGCATGGCCGCGCCCACCCTATCTACCGCCCAGGTGCGAACACAATTTGCCATCGTGTTGAAATTAAACACCAAAATCATACATTTCCTGATTTACAGGTAAAAATTATTTTCCAAGCCTTTTTTTTTAAGGTAATTATGATTCAATAGTTCACATTACTGCAAAATGACTTCTGCAGTCGTGGCACCTTAATTTCAATTCTAGTTCACATTATTTTTGATTATATTAGCAGCAACAGTGTTCGGAACCGTCAATACTTCACGTAAAGATATTTGCAAATCAGGAAATTCTCCGATGAAATCTCTAGTAAATATATATTCCAAAACCTAAAGAGGATTTATTCTTGGTACCAGAAATACTTTTATTGATTCCAAATGTTCGATAAAATCCACTGAACAAATATTCCTTTTTCCCCGTATCCGTAATTCCTTCCTCTAAATGTTTGCAATCTTAAATTTGACATCATAGTCTTTCCTGCATAAGTCGTGCGTCAGTGCTTACAGAAAGAAACAAATAATGTCGTGGCTATGATAAAATTGGTTGGCTAAGTTGCAGCCCCACAGTGGGCTAGAATCGAAAAAAGCTGTCCAGGAGGCCAAAAATGGTTTTTTAGACTGAGGAACGTGAAACTTCGTATAGATATTCAGAAAAGATTGAATTTTATTGTTCTGTCTTTCATTTTTCGTTATTTGTACGCGTCTAAGAGATACAGGGTGTCAAACTTGGGCAATTTTCACAGAAAAGGATATTTTCGGATTTGTCAGAAAAACTTTAAAGTTTGCTGTGATACAGACGCGGTTGAAGGAAACAGGTGGAAAAACCGAATATGCCACATTTTAGTATGATTTCTAATCTTTTGATTTGTTATGGTATTGTGCTCAAAGATGGACCTCTGCTCATTTTATGCAACAAAATGGCGGACACGTTTTTCGGCCAATTTTTGAGATAAAGTAAGGAAAAAAACTAGGAAAACGACGATGAACTACCAAGTCTCTTATAGCTCGTCAATGTCTAAGGTTATCTTTTCTGAATATCTATACGACATTTCACGTTCCTCACTCTAAAAAACCATTTTTGACCTCTTGGCCAGCTTTTTTCGATTCTAGCCCACAGTGCGCCCTTAAGATGTCTCCGCCCGCAATGCACCCATATTTACGACGAAAGCCAGCTGTTCAAATCTTGAATGACATAGCAATACGCGATAGTGAAATTAGACATTTATTTGCTAACTTTTTACTTTCAAGTTACATGTATTAAAAAAATAAAACAGCTTCATTATTTAAATCGTTTTAGGTTAATTTCTCTATCTCGAGGTATTTTGCTAAGTATTTCTTTCTTTCTCACACGATACAAAAACTTGTTAAAAAAAGATGTATCTAACTATAACGATATTTGACAAATTATGCTATTTGTCATATCGTCAGAAATTAATATAACATAGTTTTACGTTATGTTTAGTGTTGAGACGCGCTCAATTGTCGCACGCCCTCAGTTGTCACGCGCTAAATTGTCGCGTGCTCAATTGTCGAGACACGCGGAACGTTTTACCCGTTCCTAGCGAGCATGTATATGTATGTAAACGCTACCTACATATAAAAAGATTAAGTGATTATTCGGTATTTTATTGTTCTTAAGTGGGAATTATGTAAAGCGTGTTTTATCTTAAAATATAACTAATAATCGTATTGTTTTTCCTCTCTACATGACTCCCAAAACTTTGGGTGCGTATTAAATTTGAGTACGTGTTAGATTTCTACCACCAACTTCGCCCTCCATTTACCCACACCATTCACGCGAGGGTTTATCAGCCTCAATGGCGGACAAATGCTGGAACTAACTATGAAAATAGTATTTTTAAAGTGAAAATTTTGATTTTGATGAAAAAAATTCCTTCACTTACAACAATAATAATTGTTATATTAATAATTTCATCAATATCTGAGGTAAACCAAAAAGATAACGCAATGCTCAAAAGACATGCAAAAGGAAATCTTAATAGTAGAAACAGTTTCTGAGTTATTGTGCACACCAATTTCAAAAACAGTTTCGAGAGAAATTAGTTTAAACTTTTTGTTACGAATATCTACCATAAAGCATAAACTTACAAATTGTTAACTGCTTATCTAATATAACAGTCTTTATAACAGCGTCTTTATAACAGTCATTTAGCTCCATTTTTTCTCTCTATGAAGTATTTGAGCCTCCATCCCACTGCTCAAGCTCCGGCGCTCCTGCCTCGCCAACCTCTCGCGGTCACAGATGTCGGCGTTAATCATGAATTGCTGCCCCATTTCTATGTCTAATTCTGCCATTGTGTTAGTTACAGCAGAGTAATCTTCATATAAAACATCTGCAGTTATGTAGGCGGCGAATTCGCTAATTTTTTTGCCGGTGTTTAGGAACCAGGCGCCAAACAGTTGATCTCTTGTTGGTATTTTGTGTATGCTCTCCAATAAGTCTTTCTGCAAGTGCACCGGAAACTGTTGAAAATTCTATAATCCTTTTAAAATGCGTAGGATGACAACCTACACTTTTATTAGTAAGAGAGTAGTTTCCTATCAGTTGCACTATCTACCATATTTTCTTCTTTTTTCTCTGCGTATTGATTGCCGTAAAACTTACGTTCCAGGGTCTTATTACACGAAAACTTTGGTTCTTCTTCCTTTCGAATAAGGAATCGTAAGGCTTAACTAAAAGCACGAGAAACTACAACTGAAACATCCAAAATTTTCTCTAAGACTGGCTTCACTCAGAAAGAAGAATCAGAAGAACCCTTGCAGCAAATCATAGTGCGCCTAACTTTTATTACATCTCTGTACCTTTGGTATCTCTGGACCTTTCTTATTACGAGAAAGAGAAGAAAAGGATGCCCTCAGAACATAAATAGTGTAGAAAAGAATAAGTACAGTCAAAGACAGCGCCTTTCTTTATTACTTCATTTGGTCATATTTCACTTTAAGATAAAGCTGTTTTTTTACCAGGCTGACAATTGGGTAATGAATAACGAATTCTTTAACTGCAATTAATCACATACAGCAATTGCTAAACAAAATTTCTACCGCTTGTTTATTCGATATGTTTGCAAGTTGAGTTTTCGACTAAAGAGTCATATTATAATACACGCTATAAAGAATGAGGGAAACAAGTGATGAGTATTTCAGAAAGAAAACTTTGTGAGTGGGCTAGAATCTGAAGAACTAGGCCAAGAAACTAATTTTCGTTTCTTCGAGTCCAGAATTAGAAAATTTTCGCAGTGTTTTGCAAGAGTCAGTTATCGATGTCTTTACGAGTGTTATAATTGACAAATGTATACCAGAAAGCCAAAAGAGACAGATGTCACTCCTGGGGAAAGATTACTTATACAATCTAAAATGGTAGATAGCGATAGAAGCTACAGGGATATCATTGTTTTTATACCCCTTGCCGTACATCATTGGCAACTTTTAGGGTCAATGTGTTTATTTTGTTATTTATTTCAATTTCATTTCATTTTGTAGTTTTTAATAGCACAATTAATTCGATAAGCATATTTTATGTTCTTAAGCCAAGATAATTATAATACTTACCAAAAGTCAATAATAGTTATTATCTATCCGGTAAATAAATTATTCATCGAAGACAATGTTTTCGAAGCAAATTTGTTGTACGATTCGCTGGTATGTGAAAAAGGTACTGAAGACTGCCGTAAGAATCTTCACAAATTATTTTTTCATATTAAAGCAAATAAGGTGGTGAATAGAATTCAGCTATGAGAAGAAACATTACAATGGTGCCTTGTTATTACAGAAAAACTGCCCTAGCATCGAAATAAGGACCCTCAGGGTAAAAACCTTTAGATGTACTATAGAGGTGTCTGATCTTTATCGAAGACGTGAATTTCAACGTTGTGACTTTCCTAAAAATACCCTAAATGATTTCTTGAAACTTGCACTAAGAATTTAGCTAGCATCGAACCTGGGGCCACTAGGGATAAATCTTTTGCGGCAAACGGAAGATAAAATCGTTTTCTAACGATCATCTAGCATCGAACCAGGGCCCACAGGGCAAAAATCTTTATTTCATACGATAGACATTTGTCTGTTCTAACAACACTGTGAATTGCAACTTTCTATCTTAACGGAAAATGCACTAAATGAATTCTTGAACTTCAGACATACCAGCTGCAGTAGCATCGAATTAAAGACCCCTAGGGTAAAAACCTTAAGGTATACTATAGATGTGAATATTTCCTATCGATGACGTGAATTTCAACGTTCTATTTTACCAAAAATACCCTAAATGATTACTTGAAACTTTTGCACTAAGAATTTACCTAGCATCGAACCTGGGGCCATTAGAGATAAATCTTTTGCGGCAAACGGAAGATAAAATCATTTTCTAACGAATCCGTAAATTTCATTGTTCTATCTTTACGCTAAGCACACGAAATGACTTTTTGAAAATGCGCTAAATGCATTCTTATGCGAAAATGGTCGTCTTGGGGCCTCCTAGAATCGAACCCATGATGCCTAGAATAGATGTCCGCTTTTTTTCATAGTGTCCAAACCAGGGACTTTACGGCAAATAAATCGGCGGCTCCGTGAGGCACTTCCACTGCCTCGTCTTTAGTATCCTATATCTATATATCTATATATATACGAGTAAAAGTTGCTTGCATACTGCAAGCTTAATGTAATACAGTTTAACTAAGGCATTGTACACCTCCTACAACACTCCGCATTTCAAATACCGAGTTCCATGCACCAAAAACAATAACCTAAACGAATAATTCATACGACGTCCATATGATTTGTCCTAGCATCGAACATTTGTCCATTAGGACAAATATCCTTACGGCATACGATAGGAATCCCTATCTTCTATACATGTAGCGAATTTCAACCTTCTACCTGGCTGGGAAATCCCGTAACAGATTTTTGAAAATTCCGTCATTCGAATGTTCCTGGGATCGAACCTGGGCCTGTAGGGCAAAAACCGTTACGGCATGCAATAGACAATTATCTATTCTAACAACTCCGTGAATTGCAGGTTTCTATCTTAACGGAAAATACCCTAAATGAATTCATGAACTTCGGAGAGAAAAGCTACCCTAGCATCGAACTAAGGACCATCAGGGTAAGAAACTCAAGTAATGCTATAGAGGTGTTTGCGCTCTATCGATTACGTGAATTTGAACGTTCTATCTTAGATGGAAGTAACCGAAATGATTTCTTGAAAGTTTTGCACTAAGAATTTACCTAGCATCGAACCTGGGTCAATCAGGGATAAATCTTTTCCGGCAAACGGAAGATAAAAAAATTTTCTAACGATTCCGTAAATTTCAACGTTCTATCCTTACGGTAAGTACGCGAAATGAATTTTTGAAAATGCACTCAATGCATTCTTATGGGAAAATGGCCCTTCTTCGGGCCCCTTAGAATCGAATCCATGATGCGTAGAATAAAAGTCCGCTTTTTTCCATAGTGTCCAAACCAGGGACTTTACGGCAAATAAATCGGCGGCTCCGTGAGGCACTTCCTTCTGCCTCTTCTGTAGTATCCTATATCTATACCTATATATCTATATATATACGAGTAAGATTAGCTTGCATACTGCAAGCATAACGTAAGATAGATTAACTTAGGCATTAAACACCACCTGCAACAGTCCGCCTTCCTTACACCGAGTGCCACCCAGAAACGACATTGCCCTAAACAAATTATTCAAAATACGCGCATACGAAATGCCCTAGCATCAAACTTGGGTCTATGAGGACAAATATTCTTACAGCATACGAAAGAAATCCCTATCTTCTATAGATATAGCGAATTTCAACCTTCTACCTGCCCAGAAAATACAGTTATGAATTTTTGAAAATTCTGTAATTCGAATGGTCCTGGTATCGAACCTAAGCCTTTAGGGCAAGGAGCTTTACGGCATACGATAGACAATCATCTATTCTAAGAATACCGTGAATTGAAAGTTTATATCACAAAGGAAAATACCCTAAATGAATTAACGAACTTCAGACATAAAAACTACCGTAGCATCGAACTAAGGACCCTCAAGGAAAAAATCTCGCGGTTAACTAAAGAGGTGTATGCGATCTATCGACGACGTGAATTTCAACGTTTTATCTTAGATAGAAATACCCTAAATGATTTCTTGAAAGTTTTGCATTAAGAATTTACCTAGCATCGAACCTGGGGACACTAGGGATAAATCTTTTGCGGGAAACGAAAGATAAAATCATTTTCTAACGATTCCGTAAATTTCAACGTTCTATCTTTACGCTAAATGAATTTTTGAAAATGCACTCAATGCATTCTTATGGGAAAGTTGCCGTTTTTGGGTCCTCTTAGAATCGATCCCATGATGCGTAGAATGGAAGTCCGCTTTTTTCCTAGATGTCCAAACCCGGGACTTTACGGCAAAAAAATCGGCGGCTCCGTGAGGCACTTCCTTCTGCCTCGCCTTTAGTATCCTATATGTATATATATATCCGGAGAAGCGTCTATAT
>KZ312416.1:193521-221491 GCA_000376725.2 Ladona fulva
TATATATATACATACATACATATCCGGAGAAGCGTCTATTTAGAGAGATATACATAGATAGGTATAGAACAAAGATATTTTGCCAATTTTTAAAATAATTATTGTATTTAAGCAACTTTCCCAGTTTTGTTTTGTTCGTCAAATAAGAATGACTGGAAAAAATTAAATTAGTATTTACTTCGGATTAAGTTTATTCGTTTATAACACTTCAGTGTAAATAATTTTATGTAGGAAATATACTCGAGTGTGACGCAAATGATCTTAGACGCAAGTTAGGAGCTTTTGAAAGGAAGGAGATTTGAATGTGTCTGCTTGATAAATTCAGAGAAAGGAATGTATGCAATACGTAATCGGAATTATGTAACCCTCTGCCAGAGGCCGAAAAGTAACACAGGGTATTAATTGAGATATATATGGGAAGGCTGTAATTTGAGAATAGGCTCATGTGCATGTAAATAATTCTACTCGAATCATTTGAATCTCTCTTTTGGTTATTGCCTTACTCGTAGAATCTCCTCGAATTATGGAAATTCTACAAAGGAAAGGGGTTTGGACATTCGAGCGCTGGGATTGAGAAAAAACTTGGGAAACGTTACCGCTATTCTCGGATTCTCGGAATGTGCAAGTGTTCCGCATTGGCTACGAACAGTGGTATTTGAGGGGTCCGACGAAAGAAGACTTTGGCACATGCTGTGTGTCACGAGGTTGCGTGAGTTTTCCCCTTTTACTCCCGCCAATTTACAAAACCACGTGGTCGACCGCCCCCGTCACTTATCTTAATCTTGGCGTGCGCGCGCACATCCTCGAAGTAACCTCCCGCTTCTTTCCAGAAGGCGCGTGGGATCACGTGATAAGGCAGCTGACGTCACAAGGAGATTTGCCGCGTGGGGGAGTAGCGATCGAGAGAGTGGAGTGCTGTTGGGAATGAACCGAGAGGCATAGTGCGCGTGGCGCGGCGTAGGAAGGAGGAGGGTCGTGTCCGCCAGGGGAGTGGGGTCCTTATGTCCCTGGTTGGAGGGCGAAGCAGGCTTCCGGTGAGCGGGAGGGGAGGTGGAGGAGGACCATGGGGAAGAAGGGGCGCCGCTGCAAGACGCGCTGGAGAAGGTTGCCGATGGCAGGTAAGAGGAACTCCCCCTGTCGCGCCCGCGCAGACACCCCTAGCGCCTCCCATTCTTATTTTTTGAGACCCTGCGCTTTGAGTAAAGCGAAGACATCGGCGCTGTACCTTCCCGGTAGCTGTCACTTGTAAGTTACTTAGAAGGATGTGGACGGGGTATGCTTTTCTTAAGCTCGGATTTTTTCTTTCCGATGTCGCCTCCCTCGTGTGCTCTTATGGAAATTGCGCTGTTTTCTCCTCCTAAGGTGGGTGTGATCGATTTGTTTTGCTCTTCGTCAACTCATGTTAGATTTCCGAACAGTGCAGTTTCTACTGTTTACCTAAGGAATGGGACAGTTTGGAAAACATTTTGCACTCTACTCCTGAAAAGGGAGCTGTTTTCCCACGCGGATGCAGTTTGTGTTTTTTTAATGTGATGATCTAGTTGCATTTTTAAGAAAATGCTGTTTCTTGTCGCTCCTGAGATCGTTTGTCATGAGTTGATGTTCGTGTAGAACAAAGGTATTTTGGCCTCTTTTTGAAAAAAATGCTCCTATTAAAGTAATTTTCCCAGTCTTGTTTTATTCGTCTAATAAGAATGAAATGGAAAAAAATTACAGATTTACTGGGGTTACATTTATTCTTTTGTAAAACTTCAATGAAAATAATTTTGATGTAGGAAATATACTCGAGTGTGCCGCAAATAGTCTTAGACGCAAGTTAGGAGTCTTTGAAAGGAAGGAGATTTGAATGCGATTGCTTGATAAATTCAGATAAAGAATTTTACGGAATATGTAATCGGAAGTATGTAACCCTCTGTCACAGCCCGAAAAGTAGCACAGGGTATTCATAGAGATTTAGATGGGTAGGCTGTAATTAGAGAATAGGCTCATTCGCATGTAAATAATTGTTTCCTGATCTATTATATGAATCAGTTTGATCGTTATTGCCTTGAAATCCCCATGTTAAGTATTATTGTTAAATGAATTGTTTTTCAAGTAAATTTTTTGGGGAAAAAATAGATTCCTAAGACTATGTTCAACGGGAGAATTGCTTAATTTACATTCTATATGTATGTAGGTAGAGCCTTCATAAGACTTCGGAGGATGCTCATTTTAGTTCACTTCTAACATCTCATGTTCGAGGGTGTAAAATTGATTTACTTGTTTACTAACAATGGTTCACCACCACATCGCTTGGTTTTCTTTCACTTCGGGATATATTAAAGCTTAATTCCGAGGACTTTAGGAACACAATTCGTATTTTTTCATGTGTATTTTGCAGTCTGCGTGTGCATTACTTCATCTCCAAATCTATTAAAGGTATGTTGTCCAGGTATGGCCATGGAGTGAAGAGCATTCGGTGTGAATTTTTCTCATTTCGAGAGCCTTCGTTTCCGTCTTGTCACTTGTTGCTTCATTAACAAATCTTTCTTCCTCCAGGTTCATCGCTACTGTACTTACAATTAGGTGCCGGCTGAAGTCTTATTTATATAGTTCTGAAGAACTCTCGATAGATTTTTTTATATAAGTTTCTGGCTCTAGTAACATGCGATTTGATTCATTTAAATACCAAAAATACCCCTTAACATATTTTTACTCTTAATAAATAGATAACACTAACTCCACCCTTCTCATTTTAACGGTAGATCGCTTTTGGGTTTGGTATTCGAGTTATTATATAATTTATCTTAGAATTATAATTTAGAGGCTCCCGAATAGCCGTGGGCAACGCGTTCGACTTCAGTGAATGCTGTATCGGGTTCGATTCCTGGTGGGGGCCTGCGTGCGAAATCACCTCAGCTGTTATAGCAGTTTAACAGTACAACCAGGAAAATTTATGTTGGCAGCTTCAGAAGCACATCATTACATGAACGGAAAATATTGTACTTTCTTCCTTCTGTCCGATATATTTTGATACTTCTTTTTCGTGTGCTTCTTATTTGTCATGTGCTTTGAAGAAAGTTATTAAACTCAGTTATGTTCACCAAGTATAATGTATCGATTAAATACAGTTGATTGAATTGTCACTTAACTATATGTACCTCTTGCGTCTGTGTTACGATTCAGTTTTCTTTGGAGTGTGTCTGTGCGTATTTTCTAACATTATGAACTAACGACCGTTTTCTCTAATTATTACTCATCGAAGACCTCCTGCGATTTTGTGGAAATTGTTACGACTTAACCGATTGACGTAAGAGTTTCGTCATTTTTAACGCGACAATAAAATCCGCCTTAAATAGAGAAGTGGTCCAGAAATATCTTTCCTTTTTCATTGGATGAATACGAGAATATTTTTAATCTCTTTGCTCTCGTACTTCTTTATTCGCCATAGTCACTTTATGGTGGCGTAAAACCTTTTGGCGCTGACATAATTTTTGTCGTTCACTCTTTATCGCTCTTGCGAGAATCTCTAAGCGATAAAGTTTTTCAAATTTCACAGTTTGATGCAATCGTCACCGGATGTGTAACGTATCATGACGAAGTTATTAAATAAGTTGGGCTAGTGACCCTAGAAAAATTATCGTTTCCTTATCTATATAACTATTTTAATTTTTACCCTCGGTTTCTTCTTAACGAGTTAACTTTCGAGAAATTGATTATCACCGTAATCACATGATGAGGACATGATCATTTTACATCAATTTTTATGTATTTATTACTATGTGAATACGATTGAAAGTTGCTTGCATACTGCAAGCTGTGGAATAATAAATGAATGACAATTCCCCAAAACTGTTTTTCAAAGTGTTCTTACAAAGCTCTATATTGCGTGCAATAAATGTAAGGCACAGATTCACGGTAATACTTCGGGGCCTTCTGGACCATGGTTAGGGACCCTTGATAAAATCGAAATATGGTCAGTAGGGGACTTGAGCATTCATAACGTTCATCTCGCCCCAATTCTATACTAATAGATTCACCGAAAATGGAATTTTTAATATTCCTAAAACATATACAAATAGCTAAGAAGCTATGAAGACCCACATGAACATCCAGTTCGCCAACTGTATGCTGTATAATTGTAACTATAATTTCGTTTATTCCAAGTTTTCCAACGATTTCTAATTGAAGTCCATATTCAGTGGCCGGAGTCTAACCAAAGCTCGCTCTTGATTTTTGCTTATAAAACGCCCTTTTTCGTCATGCTGGGATGCAATCACCTAAGAGAAGTGTGTAAATAAATTCATTATTTTACCTCAACGTATTTGTACCCGTTAATTCTCAACGCGGAAATGTGGAGTGGTAAATAACAACCGTTGACAAATGTTTCGTATGTGTAAGTAGGTGGCAAATACCGGGCAATTCAAACCATTAAACCAAATAAATTCATATGTGATTAAGTAAACAACGCCACTTTAACTCAATATTCAGTCTGTTAAATAAACAACTTCTTCAATAAATAATGTCTTCAATAAAACTTCTTGAAAAAATTCGTTTAATAATTTTGAAAATGTATTAGAAGATAACATCCAATTCAGGATGACCAGGACTATACATACTGGAATATCATATCTTCTTCTTCAGTTATCAATCCGAAGATTGGTTTGCAGCAGTTGTTTCCGTCTCTACTCCTTCCGATCTTGCGCAAGTCTCTTTAACTCTAACAAGTAGTAGGACTATAAATGTAATGTTGTAAGTAGGAATGGCAGCCCATATCCTCCACAATCCGATCGATGTAGTTCTTTCTTGGTCTACCTCTTGCGTTGTTGCCTCTTATTGAGCCCTCCAATATTGTTGCAAGCAATCCTTCATGTTTTAGGATGTGGCCTATCCAGAAGTCTCCTTCTCATTGTGCTCCACAGGCATGGAACTTCTTCAGCTCTCCGTAATACTTCTTCGTTGGTAACCTTATCTACCCACGATATCTTGAGGATTCTCCGGTAGCACCATATCTCAAATGCCTCTATCCATTTTCTTCCATCCGGACCAAGGGTCCATGTCTCGCTTCCATAAAGTAAGACGCTCCATACAAAGGTCTTGAGGAGGCGTTTTCTTAGACACAAGTTGATATTGTTGGATGTGAAGAGCATTTTCTTAGTTGATGCTTTCTGGCGATATTTGGTTGAACTTCTCCATAATAAATAGGAAAAAGAAACAATCTGTCTACGTCCACAAACTTTTTTATTTAAAAAAGGTACGACCGGTTTCGAGTTTAACTCATCTTCAGGTATCCTCACCTGAAGATGAGTTAAACTCGAAACCGGTCGTNATCCTGGGTCCATTAGGACAAATATCCTTACGGCATACGATAGATATCCCTATCTTCTATAGATGTGGCGAATTTCAACCTTCCACTTGACCGGGAAATGCCGTTACGAATTTTTGTAAATTCTGTCATTCGAATGGTCCTGGGATTGAACCTGGGCCTTAGGGCAAAAAGCTATACGGCATAGGATAGACAATCATCTATTCTAACAACACCGTGAATTGCAAGTTTCTGTTAAGGCATTGTACAACTAATGTCCTAGCATCGATCCTGGGTCCATTAGGACAAATATCCTTATGGCATACGATAGATAACCCCATCTTCTATAGATAATAGCGAATTTCAACCTTCTACCTGCCCGGAAAATACCGTTACTAATTTTTGAAAATTCGGACATTCGAATGTTCCTGGGATCGAACCTATGCTTTTAAGTCAAAAAGCATTACGGCATACGATAGACAATCATCAATTCTAACAACACTGTGAATTGCAAGTTTCTATCTTAACGGAAAATACCCTAAATTGCCCTATTACCCTATGGGAAAATGGCCGTTTTTGTGGCCCCCTAGAATCGAACCCATGATGCGTAGAATGGAAGTCCGCTTTTTTCCTAGATGTCCAAACCCGGGACTTTACGGCAANATCTTCAGGTATCCTCACCTGAAGATGAGTTAAACTCGAAACCGGTCGTACCTTTTTTAAATAAAAAAGTTTGTGGACGTAGACAGATTGTTTCTTTTTCCTATTTATTATTGAGCACTTTCTTTTTATTAAAAGCCGCCTTTGCCTGATTAATCCTACTAATAAGATCTTTATCACTTCGACCATCTGACGTGATTTTGCTTCCAAGGTACTTGAACTCCTGTACTGCATACGATATATAAAAAGCAAATGCCTGTCCGTCGCCATGCTCTGGTCGTATACTGGATGCCACTTCACCTCCGGAGGAGGTACCATGGCGCTTGGTGTTTCGGTGACGACAGTATTTCAGCATTTTTGTGGGCTGCGTGTTATTCCATCCTAAAAAGCGGCCATTTGTTGGGCCAAATGTTTTTATGTAGGATGGTGTACGTGTGTTTTTTGTATGTGGAAATGGATTTATTGTTTGGAAAAGCCGCATATAGATAAGAAGAATAGACGTTGTGTGCGCAGAATGTTTGCCCTTTCGTATGTGTTTGTGATGGTCGTTTTCGTTTCGCGATGTTTTTAATAGTTCGATTTTTTGTGTAAAACTTTTTTTTGAGTGTCGGTGGTGCAGAGCTCGTCACTGTTCATGTTTGATGTTATTGTGGTCGATGTGTGGAATGTTATTTTGATGAGTGAGGTCCTGTTATTGTGATGTTATGTATTTTGGTAATTTGAATTTTTTGAGTCTTCGGAATTTCGATAATTTGTTCGCGTTGTATGTTTTTCAAGAGTGTGTTGTTGGTTTTCCCTAAGTTGGTATTGAATCTTCTTGCTTGTATGGTGATCTGCTCGTTAATATCTTTGATGTTGTGGAATTTTTTAATTTCTTGGGGTCTTACTAGTCGTGAAGAGGATGTCAGGTAGCGTAGTGTTTTGTTTTGGATTGTTTCGAAGTTTCTAATGTTGTTTTGTGGACCGAGAGTAGAATCCACCATATGTCAGGTGTGGGAGTAGCATGGATTTGTAGAGCTGTATTTTGTTTTTCCTGGATCGGTGGCTTCTCGTGTTTAGTAGGGGAGTTAGCAGTCTTCTTGTCTCGTGGAATTTTTGTAGTATGATGAGTGTTTTTTGAAGTTTAATTTCTCGTCTATGTGTATGCCGAGAATTTGTGGTCTGTTGCCCTGGAGATGTGGATGTTGTTGATTTTTGGCGTTGTCTTCAGGGAGTACTGTGGTGAGGTTTTATTTGTAAAGTTTATAAAGGCGCATTTCTTTGGGTTGACTGACAGTTCCCATTTTTGTGACCACGTGTGTATTTTCCGTAGATGTTCGTTGATTTTTTTGTTATTGCATCGGGGTTCCTTCCTCTGGCTGCTACTGTGGTGTCGTCTGCGTAGAGGAATAGCTGAGTTGTTTTTTGCTGTGGTATGTCGTTTATGTAAATGTTGAAAAGAGTTTGACTGAGGATTGCACCTTGTGGAACGCCAGCCGTGATTGATTTGGTGTTTGTTTGAGAGTATTCCTTTTATTTTGTCTGTAGTGAGCGTTCACGAAGAAACTTTTGAATGATTTTAATGAGTTGTAGTGGGATGTCTGCGTTAACTAGTTAGGTGATAAGTCCGTCGTGCCATATTGTGTCGAACGCTTTTGTGTAGTCGAGGCTTGTGCTGTTGGCTGCGATGTTAGGTATCCTTGTTTGATGTATTCGATTAATCTGATGACTTGGTGATGTGTGGATGTCGCATTTCTGAAGCCCATCTGTTCGTCAATGACGATTTTGTTGTCCTCTAGGTGTTTTCCGAGGTATTGTAAAATGGTGGATTCAAATAGTTTCGAGAGTGTTGGGAGCAATGTAATGGGTCTGTAATTATCTATGTCAGTCCCGTGTTTGTGGATTAGTGTGACGATCCCGTGTTTCCATTTTGTGGGGAAATGACTACTTAATGAGTAAGTCGAATGCAGGAATTGAACTGTCCGTCCCCCTATTTATCTCAGAAACGGCTTGACTTAGAGAAACAAACTGCATTGTGTATCTACGATGCTGAAACCCCCAGGAAAACTATTCTCATCTCCGTAAAGGTTTCATGATTTATCCCATAAAGATACACGGGGATAATCAGTTAGTTTACTTTTTCATAAGAAATGTAGTACGTAAAGTAGGCTTTCGTTACATGTAGAGGTTGTTTATTTTACAGAATTAAATTAGAAATAATGGTCTTAGGAAATTAAGACAAGTGTTACAAGAAAGGAAAATGATCATATAATCTTATTTTAGTTGTGAAACATACATATATATTCGAAATTGCGAGAACTGTGATAAGACTTTTTATAAGAATTTTTGGGAAATAAAAATCTCATCCCTTTGACGACGAAGGCTATTGTTGAATGTTGATTTCATGAATTATCCCATATAAGTGCACGGGGAAATCTTCGTAAAGTAGGCTTTCACGACTTGAATATATGAAATATTATAAATGGTTCTAAGAAATATATTGAGGTATTATGATCTTACGATGGACTGTTTCTTGCTTAGGAGGACCAGATATATAGTATAGATATATACGATAATAGATATATTTTTAAATTAAGCTCCTTGACGGGGGCGCTTACTAGTTTTCCTATAAAAATTGATAAACAAANTGTATGTTGATTTAATATATCGCTCATTCAACATTTAGGGTGAATTATATAGTAAGCATTCATGGTGAAAGGTGATAGTAGGTTAATGATTCTCGTAATTTCGCTTTCCTTTTTACAAAAGGGTGTTTCTACGATTTCAACTTCAAATTAAACCGTCCCGAAAAGTAAACTAAAGTATCATAACGTGAAAATCAATAAACTAATATTAATATCAAAGAGTTAAAAAATAGATAATAAAACTTAACTTAAGTTGAATTAAGGTATACGTAATTTAATAGTTTTTTCCACTCGTAGATACGTCGCACATAATTGTCCATGTAAATAGCATGGGGTCTCAAAATTAATACTAACTACATTCATCCACTGTACCAGTGATTTTTTGATTATTATTCAAAAAATGGTGCAGCAGATCTCCTGTAGCGGACGAACTAGTGAAAAGTAAGCTACCTCTTTGACACGACCGACTGCCTCTAAGAACGCGGTTACATAGCCTCAATGTCCTATCGGCTGACCCCACTATATCCCGTATATGCGTTTTAAATGATAAATTACTACTGAAAACGACCCCTAAATATTTATATTGGCTTACGAATTCTAACGTAGCGCCACTAATATGATAGGGAGTTTGGCTCGAGCTTCTGATCGGGAGCGGGTCATGCTCATTGCTACACATTTCTCTATCTATCTAACTGAGATGCCAATCTTTACACCATTTAGAAATAACGTCTAGGTCACGCTGTAATATCTATTAATCCTCCGCGTTTTGGATTTTTCTGTATATAAGTGTGTCGTCCGCAGAAAGCCTTACGTTATTCTTTACATTGTCTACGATATCGTTAATATTAATTAGGAATAGTAATGGCCCAATGACACTGCCCTGAGGAACGCCAGATGTGACATCTACTTCGCCGGAATAAACGCCATCTAAGACTACGCGTTGGCTTCTGCATGCCGGGAATTACTTAATCCACTGTGATTTGATCATTGATTCCATAAGATTTGAGTTTCTGTAGCAACTTTGAGTGCGGAACTGTATAGAATGCTTTTCTAAAATCCAAGAAAATAGCATCTGTTCTAAAGCCTTCGTCGGCTGCATGCATTATTTCCTGATTGAGAAGTGCTAACTGGCTCTCACAGGAGCGACCCTTACGAAACCCATGTTGACTTTCCGTTATCGCAACATTTTCAATGAGAAAACGCATTATATAACTACAGATGATGTGCTCAAGAATTTTACTAAATACCGACGTTAGAGATATTGGTTGGAAATCGTCTGGTTGTGATTTACGCCCTTTTTTCGGCACTCGGGTAATGTGCGCTTTCTTCCATGAGACCGGAAACGTACATTCATCTAAAGATTTAGTGAAAAACACAAGGATAGGAGCAAGCTCATTCGCTAGCGTAAATATTACATATATGTAATATATGCAGGCACGCCTTCTGGCCCGGGAGATTTCTTACTATCGACCTGTGATAATAGGTTTCTGATTCCTTCCTCGTTCAATTCTAACTTACTAATTATTGAAGTAACACGAGTAGGAAAAGTATTGACGCTATCGTCATCCAATATGAAGCATTTTTTTAAATGCTGGTTAAGAATGTTCGCCTTATCGCGGGCATCTGTTACTAAGACTCCCATCTTCATCGACGAGGTGTAAGACGGTGGACTGTTTTCCTCTAGTTTCCTCTACTCTAGACCAGAACTCTTTAGGATTTTTCTCTAATGATTCACGCGATGTGATAGATCTATATGCTTCGATTTCTCTACGAGCCTCGCTCTTTGCTTTACTTTTGATGTCTACATATTTACGCCGCTGTTCTTCGTATACAGTACTGTTATGCGGGCAAGACTTCGTGCGGGAATGAATAACTCTGTTTCCTTTGGAGAGAACGTAATTTAGGTTTCACCCATCGCGGTTCTTTGCGTTCTCTTACCATTTTCGTCGGGACAAATCTAGATGTACCTTCGCGTCGGATATTAAGAAACTCAGACCAGCTGTCGTCCCCCGAGTTATCCTGAATGAAACTAATAAAAGCGCCACTTTTCGCCTTGATAAATTCCTTAAACCCTTGCAAATTCGCTCTCTTAAAAACATATAACATTCGTGGAGGCTTCGTGACTCGGATTGCATCTACCTTAAGCACCGCTATTATTGTATGATAAGATATACCTTCATCTATGGCTAATCTGTGAACAAGGTGCTAGTGACGGACATATTTTTCCAGTTACTGTTGGGAAGATTAAAATCCCCTCGTATGAAGACGGTTGCGTAGGGCTTACTCTTTCTTAGTTTGGTAAGGGATTCATACAAGACCTCGATAGATTCATCGTGGCCGTCGTGAGGACGGTAAAATGAGTAGAAATACGTTTTCTTTCCATTCCTATCGGACAATGAGCACCAGATCATCTCAGAGCTTTATTTGTTATTCATATCCTCGAACTGGCTAACTAAGTTATTCTTAACGGCGATAAATACTCCGACACCTAACCTGCTGCATCTGTCCTTGCGATACACTGTGTAGTCGGGAGGAAAAATCTTGCTAGATGCTATTTCATCGCGAAGCCAACTCTCGTTTCCTAGTATTACATCGGCACAAGTTTTTCTCGTCAAGGCGAAGAATTCTGCCTGCTTATTTCAAATACTTCTACAGTTAACTATGACTCAATTAATCTGCTCACTACTGTCTCTTATGATTTCACGAAGAGGATTTAAACTACAATTACTAGAGCTATCCCTCTTACTGACTTGCTTACTACGTTTTTCGCTTGTTTTTGATTCTATTCTCCCTTTCCCCTTTGAGGCGCTAACTCCGGACGCTAAACATACGCAAGTTGGCATTACTAACCTATTGTCTAACCTAAAAAAGCCCTATTTTCCTCCAAAATCCTACGAGCCACCAGCCCTGCAGCCCTGGCAGGATGGTCAAGGGGTGACCGACATGAGCCGAGAACCGGCCTCAAATCAACGAAGCTAAAGTTTTAAAATGTGAGCAGGTAGATCTGATGGTTCATGAAATTTCCACTTGTTAAAGTAGTCTGAGCGGGATGTATCACAATTTCTCTAAATTTATGCTGTTTGCAGAAATCAGGAAGCTTATTTACATACTGTATTTTACATACTTTCTCTCTTTGAATGGCTTTAATAGAACTTTCAAAAGGTCACTTAAGGTTACCGTAATCACTTGTATTTGGAAGGACTTCCTTTTTCAGATCCTCAACTGCTATAACCATATTACAGAAATTACATGTAACAAACATGTCTTAGGATTAAAGGCAATACATGCGTGATTATAAAAAAATAATCCTATGTATTTTTCCGCTCTACATAATTTTCAAAATTTGGATGCGTCTAGAATTCAGACACATCTGACTTTAGAGAATGTATCGTAATTTGGATGAATATCCATATATTCCAACATGAATACCAGCAAAAGTTTCTATCAGCTCCACAGTCCAAATTAACGTAATTAATGCTGTACAAAAGTTTTGAACTTGATTGATTCTTTATAAAAAGTAGCACCAAAACTGAGTAATAACCTAAAAATAATTTAATATGCTTATATACTGATGACTACCACAAATAAGCACAGTTACAGGCAGATTACACCAGTAAATACAGAATTACCTCTTCTACTGAAAAATCTTTGAATTCTTTTCATTCTGCAAATAATAAAACGAAATCACTTTTCACGTAACTTTTCAACCAGGTACAGGTTTGGCAGTCCAAATTCACCCTTTTACAAATCAAATTCACCCTTTTACAAATCAAATGCATCCTTTTGCAAAACAAATTCATCCTTACGCAAATCAATTTCATCGTTTTCCAAATTAAATTAATTCTTTTGCAAATCAATTTCACCCATTAAAAAATCAAGTTTCTCAACTGAAATATTTTCACAGTTTTCTTGTTATGTAAATAAAAAGTCATCATATTAATTTTAAATGTGGATAAGCTATTAGATAAAATTATTCATCGCATTATAAAACAAACTTTTCTTTACCTGATGATGATAAGTGGTACAGACAACTTCACTCAATCTTTCAATGCACTGCTTGTCTCCACGCGAGCTAAACCAAGACAGGCGCTGCGAATACTCCTTAATTATATACATTGTCCATGTGTTATATCAAAATCCTCGAAAGTTCGGATCTATATCAATATTACAAGACTAAAATAAGAATCTATGTTCATTTTCCTTTCTTTTGACATACCTCTCTTGATTTCGTAGGATCACTGTTACTAATTTAATTTTGTAAAAGAAACAGCCTCTGCAGAAAACGAAAACCTATTCTACGTACATTTTTTATGGAAAAGTATACTAACTGATTATCCCCGTGCATTTATATGGGAAAACTCATGAAATCAATGTTCAACAATTGCCTTGGTCGTCAAAGGGATGGTTTGTTTATTTCCAAAAAAGTTTACGAAATTTAAGTCTTTTATATAAAAATTCTCGCAATTTCGAAACTCTATGAATGTTTCACGACTAAAATAATATGCTATGCTTATTTTCCTTTCTTGTGGCACTGGTCTCAATTTCGTAGGACCATTATTTCTAATTTTAATTTTGTAAAAGAAACGACCACAGCAAGTCATGAAAGGGTACTTTATGTACATCTCCTATGGAAAAGTATTTTGTGCTCCTGGGTTCGAACCCGGGTCTTTACAGAGATGGGAGGACGGACAGACATTTGCTTTTTATATATATTATACTTAATTTGTTTACTCATGTTCTCTCTTTTTTGTATGTTGTGTAATTTATTATAGTAAATGTAATTTGGGGTCCTGTATATGCCAAATAATAATTATTATTTGAAGGAAGAAAGAGAAGAATGCATCCGTCGTCTTCAAGGAGCCGCTCGTTTCGTTTTTATCTAACACTTGGCGGGTTATCTCTAAGGTCAGCGCAGCCCAAAATATTTCAATCTAATCGTATGTCACTGACTATTATCGATTCATTATTTTGTCTTAGATTTATCATAAGTCACATCTCTTGTTACACTCAACTCGGCTGAAACGCGGTGTGTTTTGACCTAATTTTGTCGCTATGTGTGAAAATAATTTATTTTCCGATATTTTGAGCGGAGTAACGCTTTCTGATTGATCATCAAGTGTTTGGAATCAGCTAACTTTTGAAAATTGTGAAATGAAAACGTGTGTAAGGTACAGTGTTTTGAGATTCGGAAAACTGAGTTACTTAGAATGATAGTTCGCTTGTTCAACGGTGTCGATAAAAAAACATTAGTTTCACTTGTGGATTATTGAATTCGAAGAGAATTGGATATAACCAAAATACAGTATATGCCTAAGCTAAGGAACAGTATTAATGTCTACACTTAGTTAATGTTGCATCGGAACTGATGTAATTTATTTAACCAAATTTTAGCGATTTTATATTTCAACAACGTTAATTAATCGTTAATAATCGTTGAATTTTAAATTAATAAAACTAAAATTTGCTTAAATAATTTATTTTTAATGTTGTTAGGACACATGTAGATAGTCCAATTTTGCAGCTTCGAAAGACTGCGAGCTAAGCAATTTCCAATAAACTACGAAATGTTCGCACTTTTTCAGTTTTTGGTAATAATCTCTTTAATTATGCATCCTTTGTAATAAGTCAATCGATTAGATTTCAAATTGCATTAATTTTCCCACATTTTTGGGCCAAAATTGGCTCCGTATGTTCGGCACTTTCCGAGAAACTGCTCTTCAAAAATGAAAAATTTCTGTTTTGGTCTTGTCTTGTCAAATATCGGAAAATGAACTCATTCTTCGAAGAAAATTATAAGAAATTAATATTTAGCAAATTTTTTTATCCTGAATTTGAATCCAAATGAATGCTTCTTGTCCCAATGGTTCCTTCGAAAATGGCAATAGACTAAAATTTCGCAAAAATGGATTTTTGGAATAAATCAATAAAACGGCCTTGATTGCAACAATTATCAGTTATATGCTAATGAATTAACCTATAAGTAACTATTTCGTATGTATTACTATGATTATTATCACCTCAAGGACGAAGGAATTCAAATAACTCTTAACTCCACGGTAGGAGGAAGTTTAAATGGGCGATCTTCAGCGGGTGCGAGCAAATCAAGTTCCGAGTCTTCTTTAGGATTTACGGTCATATCTTAACTCTCACCTCACGAAGCTGCTTTCTCATTATTTGCTCGGCTCGCTTCGTTAGCTCCGCTACCCTTTCTTCTTACGTCATAGTGATCTTTCACCCGCCGATTAGCGTCCGGCCAGTCGTGAAGATTCACTTGTTTCTCTCTGCTAACACTCGATACGAAGGAGATAACCATCTAGGCGTCCAGTGCGAAATTTCCACTCATTCCTTTGCATACTTCTCTGACTTTTTAAGTCTATTTACCTTCCCATCCTAAGGAACAAATTTTCTTTCTTTTTCTTTTCTGCACATTTTGATGAATGGTTTTATCTTTAACTTGTATTTGGTACAAGAAATGTATCTTTCATTTAACTTCCTCATTTCTATGCTTGGTTATAGCATGATAGTTATTGATGCTGAGTTTTCATTTAGGTCACTCCTCAATCATTTAATGAAAATTGTTACTCATTTAATCAGTGCATTGGGTTTTTCCACTGATAGCATTCATGCTAATTGAGGTCATATTACCATAAGTTTTCTATCTTGCAGTAGGTTCATGTGCCATAATATTTTCAATTAATCGCCAATTCCTTCACCTTTATATTATCTAACAACTTTTGTCTATCTTCCCCTCTGCTTTTGCCCTGGTATTCTTCCCTCAATAACATTCTTTAGCAATCCCTCTCCCCTCAATATTTGGCCCACCCATTTCCTCTGTCGACGTTTAACTACTTTCATTAAAACCCTTTCTTCCCCCACCATCTCCCTGTGTTTGTTTTCTTTGCAACCCAAATGAGAAGGATGGTATGAATAAAATTACGCATACGCTCACCCACTGATGTATTAGAAAACACACTGTACAGATCGGCCATCATCAGGTGATTACGTCATAGATTTAGAATTTTACCCCGCGAGCCGCCGATTGGCGTATGGCAGGGGGTGGAAGCGTCATAGTGACCGTCAGGACATCTGTGCCGAAACGTGTGATTTCAAATACGTCTGTGGGAAAGCGTATGCGTAATTTTATTCGTACCATCCTTTTCCTATGGATTTCCACAACGTAAAGCCTGCCTCAATCGATTTTATTAGCAACCCAACTTACCCTTTCCATTTTACATCATACCCGCATCTCGAATGCCTCAACTACCAGCTGTTCTATTCCCTCTTTGTTGGTGGGGGAGTTGCTGGCGTCTAGCTAAACCGTCAAGGCAGTTTCATAGCTGAAATTAATTTAATTGAATTTTATTGGTTCATACTATGCTGAAATTTCGGGAAGACCACCTAAAAAATTTCAATACATTTTGAATGTTTTAAACATTATTTTCTCGATGCTGTTTATTTCTGTAACCTTTTGTTTCGGTAGTATACACGTATTCCCGGTTTTTATGTTTATTTGTATTTTACTTGATGGTTCTCATCCCATATCATACACTTTAAGTTGTGCTAAACAGTGAAAATGGTTCAAATAGGAATCGACTTGATTGATTCTAAATAATAGAAATTGAAATGATCGGTATTCCGCAATTGAAAATTTATTTTATTATAATTCAGTTTCAAATAGACATAATATCAAGTTTAAACGAATTGAATAAGAATTTCGAAATAAACTCCAAAAAGATGTTTGCAAGCGAATCAACGATTGATCATGAGATTCCAACCTGTGTGTTGCAAGGTTACAATTTTCATTACGTACTTCGGCAACTACATGACCATCTTAATGGCATGAAAAGAACCGAGGGTGGCGGAAATGGGACATGTATACTGTTTGTGGTGTCGATAAAGGGAAAACGATGCAAAAGAAAGTACCTGTCCTCGGACAGTTAGCACGCGAGCTGGAGAAAGATCAGCGCTAGGCGATGCGATTTGTTAAATAGTACTACGACAGAAAAGCGAGCTAACACAAATTTACACAAATGCTCTGACACGCAGGTCCTTGAAAGAAAGGAGATGAGACTGCGATTGCTTGATAAATTCAGAGAAAGTACATTTGCAGTAATCGGTATTATACTACCCGCTTCTGCTACTTCGGCCGATCGACAAGGAGCGTAAAATAAGAGAATTAGATGCGAGGACAAGTTGTTTTAGGGGCTAATTCTTTCCGATACGCAATAACAATAAGCTAAAGATGTAACTGGAACGATGTTCCCTTCGTCTTGCTTCGTATTTATTTTCGCTGTAGATTCAAATACGTTTAGTGTTTCTGTGAATGAATAGACTTAAGTGTACGTCAAGTTTTGAGAGTTTATATATAGATATTTTATGGTTTCATTTTTAATTTTGAGATTATTTTCATGAACGTTATATGCGACGCTTTATTTGTTTGTTTAGAAATGTTTAAAGTGAGCTATCCGTTCTTTGAATCTGGTTTCTGTTTTTCATCAAGTCTATCCGTAACAGACTTCTTCGCAATCATGGTGATCTTTCGTCGGAGGTGTTAGATTTGGGTCTTAAGGATTTCGAAGATGATCTGACAGTTTGTTACTATCGACAAGTATTGTGATGAAGTCGAATTTGGGAAATATGAGTTTAAGATTATAGCTAATTCCCGGCGCGAAGGGTAGTATTATGAATTTTTTCATGATTTTAAGATCGTGCGTCTATTCAAGTTGAGTTTGTGTTTTCTTAGTATGTTATTGACTACAGATGCGTCGGAGTCAATTTGTTTTTCGATATTTCTGGTGTTTGATAGTGCTGTATTGAAGTTATTTTGTGATCGTGGTAATTTTAGAAGCCCATTTATCATGGATTGGAATGGTCGTAACGTTTGAGGTGGCCGGAGTCCTAATGCATGTACATGCCTGTTTGAAACCATTATTTATTCCGTACAGACTTCCGGTTCTGATCTAGTGTCGCAGTTGTTTTATTTGCTAATCATGCTTATCAGTGACTCCCTAATATTGTTTATATTTGGCCTTCATATTTTATTTCTCCACAAATGTTACCCTAAATTAGGATCATTTCATTTAAATTGGACCACTGGACAAAAACCTTAGTTCTACATCTACATATGCAGTCCGCCTTTGGGCATGTGGCAGGGGGTGATTCGATACGACCGCAGCTGGGAAACCGGAATTTGAAGGTTCCAATCCAATCGAAAATGATGACGGTTGGACATCGAAAGTTTCGTGTGTGTAGTAAGGAAATATCGCCCTTCAGCTGTTTTTAAATATTTAAAATTGAGAAGCTTCTGTTGGACGTAGCATGGCAGAATCGAAGGCATATGCGATAAGTTAATAGCATGTTTATTATTAACACTTTATACGCATAATTATTCCCATAATTTTCGAGAAGGCGATGCATACATTAATTTTAACCTTATCTAGATCATGAATTAAGGTAATACACAGTATTGCATAAGAGGACAAGAATAGCGACTATATTGTGATAAACGCTGTTTTCGGAATAGCCATTTGCTTCGTCTTGAATTCAACACACATTTAAAAACGGGACTTCGTGTTATCCCTTGGGGAATATGCAAACCTACATTGTCGTTTTATTGAACTGCGAGCCCAATTCAAGTGTATGTACCAAAGTATACCCACAATCTCTATAATAATGCAGCTAGACCAGTCTTTCCCAGACATTTTCATCTATTAATTCCATACAACTCGCCAATTAAAATGATTACCTGTAAACCAAATTCAGAATGAAGGCTGCAATGTCCTTAAACACTTGATGATGATTTTCTGGCGTTTCCTGATTTCTTGTGCCCTTGGGTCAGTCTTCTGGTGCCCCAGGGATTGCACTCTTCATCGGAGTTATTTGTAAAATGAGTTAATCTTTTTTTTTATTTTGAATGATGGTTTAACTATGACATACTGAGTTAGCTACAGCATTCGAGCTTTTTCTTTCCGTGACTGCAAGTGTGTGTGTGTGCAAATGTGAAAGCGGCACATGTTTGGACTAACGTGGGATTGACTGTTCGAGACGTCTGGTCAACATAATCTTGATTGATTTATTAATTGAGTTAATGAGACTGAGGAGATGGTCGCCTGGACAATGGAGATGGAGAAGACGCTCAGTGTAGAAGCATTTCATCTTTAATTAAACGAATTCTAATCCAAATATCTCTCAGCGTATTGTATCTGGGTAATATTTTTGGCCATCAGGAATTGCGACGGAATGTATCACCCTTATCTCCTCAGAATTCGGAGAAAATAGTGTACTGTGAAAAACTTCTACTCCAAGAAGCGTATCGTTAAGTTCCGAAAAGGCATCTCCAACGTTTTACTTCTTAATAAAATCCACTGTTTCGGCCTCGACTTTGTGGTAGCTCTTCATGATGAAAGAAGAAATAAAAACGACTTGTACACGGTACCACAGGATTTAATAGTTGACGACCTAGGTTTCAGCGCATCGCGCCATCTTCAGGTGAAGATGGCGCGATGCGCTGAAACCTAGGTCGTCAACTATTAAATCCTGTGGTACCGTGTACAAGTCGTTTTTATTTCTTCTTTCATCGTTTTACTTCTTTTTCAGACTACAAGTTTTGAAAGCGTACTGTACCTAGGCTGCTTTAGAATTAAGCGTGGATGATAGTTACAGAGATATTGTTTGCGTATCATCTATCATCTATCTGGCTGCTGTTGGAGTTCTCTTTGTATGATTACATTTAAAATAACTTAAAAATAAACATCTGTAACTAGAATATGGTTATCTAAAAGTAATTAATTTACTTTAAAGAGTGGGTACACTCACAAATGTTACGCTTTTTAATGGCTTAACTGTCTGATTTGTTGCATTGCCATTAAATTAGTTCAATTGAAACCATTATTACTTTTACAATACAAATAAGACCAAGCTCAACTTTTTGGAAGGGAGCCAAATTAAACAAATTTCTTTTATTTCTTTAGTATTAATACTTTTTGAATCGATTGAAAATAATTTTGTATACAAAAGAATACTCAAAAACCTTTTATACACGTTTTAAAAAACTTCAATTTTACTAGGTTTAAATCTCGATGCATTTTGCTAGAAAATATTGCTAGAACCAGCTCTCAATTCCGTTGGCATAAATTTATATAAAAATACCAAGTTTTCAAGTCCTCTTTTTTGCTCCTTGTATGCATAACCGCATATTTTACTGTGATATCCTTTATAGATTTCGATGTACAAGAAGCTGGGTGGGGTTTTTTGTGGTTCAGCCCCCCCCCCTACCCTAAGAAATGATCATAAAAGTGAGATTATTACCTCACGACGTGCTAACGGAATTAAACACAAGTATAAACTACCGTTCCACAAAATATCATCACTACAATGAAACCAAATGTCTTGAAACAGAAGAGTGTGATTACTGCCACATTGGGTGAAAAATAATTTTGAATTTTACAGACTTTCGTTTAATTCTATATTTACAAAAGTTTTGGTGTGTTTATCTCCCTCTTGGAGAAATGATACGGTGTTAACTTTGCTCATCGAAACACAAGGATGAACAGATGTGAAAATCGGCGAAATGACTGGGACTCGACCTCAGGTTTTCCCTCTTTCTGGGCAGGTGTTCTAACCACGAAACTACCATGCAGTGTTTCTTCCACATTTTTTTGGGAATGCTTTGTAAGCATTGCAAGTGGAGTCCATATAGTAGCACAAACCACCGCAAGAGGTTCACGTAGAGGAAGCCAACTTACCAAGCGATGTAACATAATATAATAGGACTCTGTACTAGTGATGGCCAATGTGTGAGCGAATCAGTTCAAATGAGCGACTCGGCAGAAAGAGCTGTGAGGCATGGGAGTCGTATTTGGCGAGTCGCGACTCTTTCCCCTTAAACGACTCCCTCCCCTCACTCGGCGCTCACAGCTCTCTCTCCGCACACGACTCTTTCTTCGCTCACAGCTCATTCATCGAATACGACTCTCACTGCTCACAGTTCACTCTTCGCTCACGGCTCTTTTTCCACTCTTGACTATTTATTCGTACAAGACTGATTCCGCTCTCTCTCTCTCTCTTTCATAATTTGATATTTACTCGTACTTTCACAGTAATTATTAACCCTCAACGCCATCAGACGTACGTACTATCAATTCCGGCGTAATTCATCATTTCTTCAACAACATAATTTTAACGTAATTTACGTTTGATGCTCTATAATATACATGTGTTCTCATTACGAAAGAGTTAATTTTCTGATAACGTTTGTTTTATATTTTCACATGTTATGTATAATAATATTTAATCTGCTTCGTTTTTAAGAAATCTTGTCCAAGTTTCTCTCAAATTTGACGACAATTACCTGAATTTGAAGCGTACTTTTGATTCAACGTTTTAGATTTGATGTATTTCTGTACCTTACATCTTCATTGGGAGCTAAAATCTTCCATAAATGGAACGTAAAACCTTCTAAGTTTTGCTGGTAGGGGCGCTTCGTTTATTTACTGTGAGAGTATCGCGCTCGTATGGGCACATATGAAAGGCCTTCGCTCTGTACATCCGAAGCCTCTCGGAAAGATTTACGATGCTACTCTTGAACACAATACTTCATCAAAGTATAAGGGCAATCTTTCAAGGAAATTGTACTCTCTTTGACCGAGAAATCCAATGAATACCGAGATTCATTCCAATCTTTCCTCGCAGCCGTAGTTGAGGAGATGAATTTTATCTTCACAGAGCCACGCTAAAATAGCTTCCCTCATGCAGTGATTTTTAGTCATTTTTTCCTAACCTGTAATTTCAATCGTAGCATTTTAGTGTATATTTGTAAGATTTAGTGCTAAAATAAAAGTCGGTATTGAAAAAGATATTTCCTCCGAAGAATATATTTCGGAGGTATTCTTTGCCAGTGATTCCGATTTGAGAGATTGAGTTCAAAAAGTGACAGTGAGAACGAAGTTAATATTCGTTCTTAACTCGTAAGTATCGCTTATCCACTGTAGATTTTATAGTTGCGTTATACACACGAGAGAAGAGATACTCGTAGGGTGGTTTCAGATCTACTATACGATGCAGACTTGCAAGGTATGAACTCTACCTTCCAGTTATCTTCTATTTTACCTTTGTATCACATAATCACATTTTCTTAACTTTGTTATTATTTTATATTATTCAAAATTTAAATGATTCATTTCTCTCGGAATATTTACCGTTGCTTACTTTTTTTGGGTAAACATATCATAAATGCGCCTCTTCATTTCCACACTAGTTTGTAGGTTTAATTTGTGTTAATTTATTTTGTATATGATATCTGTTTGTGAATTTATTTATTTTTTAATAAATCGTGATGCTTCATCAATTGATCTGTACTTAATGAACCTTCTCTCAAAAGAATGGCGATTTGTAGGATCTATCGAACCCTCCCCGGAGAACGACTCCCAGTGAGTCGCATAGTGTGAGCGGCACTTTAAAGTGAGCTGTGAGGCGACTCACTAAAAAGAGTTTCATTTGCCATTACTACTCTGTACATTATCATAATGTTGTGCAAACTCGTCTTCTCTCATTTCCCTCATACAGGCAAATCCTGGGGTCGCTCCTGTTGATTATTATCTTTTATTTATTATATTATTTGTAGTTTTAGCCGTCAGAAATAATGGCCAAAGGCAATGAATTTCGTTAAGATTGTTCTCATTTATATCTTAGATAGTTATCTCAGTAATCGATCGCAATTTCGAAATGTAAAAATATCGCTTTATCTTAATAAAGTATTTATGCAATGCTTCAGGCTAAACTTAAGTCAGATTACCAAAGAATTTCGTCTTTATATCATTTTACTTAGAGGCACGTATTGGGTTTCCTTTCTCACCCCTCCATTTAATCATTTAAATTATCATTATTCCAATCATTTCATTTTCAAAAGGCGAAAAATGAAATATGAACTTTAGATATTGACGTTACAGGCATGAAATGGATATTCGACGGTATGTATTTGTTTATTTATTTAATATAACACGCTTAAGATATTTTGTTAATACAATGGTCGAAATCGCTTTCACCGAAGTCGAACGCGTTACCCTGGCCATCCGAAGGTTCCTCACCATCGCTATATATTTCTTCTTTATTATAAATAGTAAATTATATTCCTCGTAAAGGGTAAAAATTACGAAAATTCCAGCGGAAGAAGAGACAGTTTGATAGTTTGAGAAACAGTAGTGAAGTTGTGATCAATGAACTCGCTGTTTAAAAAGCGACGGCTTTTCAAAGTATTATTGACGGCGATAGTGGAAGACATACTTGCGCGCTGCCTACTCGAAGCCCTTGGAATTTTTTTTTACTCCGCCGAGCTTATTTTTTCTCTCAGACAAACCATTAACGCGCTATAGATTTCCACATATGTGGACTCTTAATCTTATCTCACTTTGAACCCTCGCCTCCCTTATCTCAAGATGATTGCTCTCACTGTTGCAACAGCTCAGCGCTGCTACAGATGAACCCTTTTCTTTACATCAATTTCTCAAAGGTACGGTTGACTAATAGTTAGTTCTTTCTTCCTTAAACAACGGACAGTCGCGCAAACCTTTCACTATATTCCCTTGTGGTTTAACATTGCAATATCCCCTGAATCCGTTACTTCTAACTTCAGAACGAAGGTTTGCCTCGGCCCTTGCAAAATTAACTAACGAAAGCATCGGAGAGGGAATGAGGCATACTTAGCAAGATGAGGATTGAGGTATTTCGTCCTTGCTTTCCACGCTGAATCAGAGACTATATTTGGAAAAAGACCACGTAATGTGCCACACAATGACAAACATTGTCATAGCCTCGAGGGACTAGGATGAATGTTCATCATTCGTTTTATTAATCCGATATTCGACTTCATCGCAAACTCAGTAACATAGGCGTAAATAAGACAGGCGAAAGTATTCATGCTTCTTTGGTGAGGTATGAAGGGTTTTCCACCAGCTCAGTTGAATCGTAACGGAAGCTTCACTGGCTGCTGCCGCGCTATGGTTTACTAATTGTATTTCTATGGCGTCATTCGTGAGTTTATCCCTAAAAGAGTTTGAATGGCACGGCCTTGTCAAAGAAGATTGTATGGTCGTGGTAGAACACATTTCTTCGGGTGGTTCACCATTTTCTTTCTTTCTGGCTCCCATTGTTTGACTAGTTTCTTCGATGTATTTTTTACCGCATCCGCAGGGAACTAGGTGAACCCCTGGAGTTTTCAGTCCCGAATAATCTATCATTAGCCTGATAATGACGCGAAGCGTTGAAACTATGGTCGCAGAAATAACTCTTGGTGGTCAGATCTTTCAGAACTTTCGATCTGACCCAATCGTCGTAAAAAAGCCTGGTCCAATGAAGGGAATGACAAATCTCTGTGTGGAGAAGGCATAGCGTTGACGAAACCGGTCGTGCAAATAAAAATACTTTTGTGGAACATGCTAAGTGTCTTTTTATTCTGAAATGTCGTGTCCATTCCACGAAGTCGCGCTTGAGCAATTTTATTTTAGGAGCAAGTACGGGTACGCAAGCAAAACTCTATAGGAAATACTTAACTAAATTCAGAGCAGCTTCCTTGAACATTTATTTTATAAATAAGTGTCTGAAATTTGGTGTGTTCCCGATATTTGTGTCCATCAAAACCAGTTCTACCTCTGCAGCAGTTCGACAGGCCATTATTTCAGCAAGGATCATCCGGCTGAAGAAGGAGTTGAAGGCTTGGTTTTCACGGAGAGATGCCCTCTTCCACTACTTAGAATTTTAGATTCATACCCCGCAAGCCGCCAGTGGCGCATGGCAGGAGGTGTAGCAACACCAAAGACCTAACCTAATCCATCGTGTTTGCATCTCTAATGCTCTGCGGAAAGAACGACCAGAAGTAACAATCTGTTTTAGCGATTACTTCCTTGTAACGCTTGGTAGTCACCTCTCGGAGATCGCGCTCGTTGTTTACCGGAATAACTGTCTTGAACTTCATCTAAAAACTCTGAATCGATGAATTTGTCGAAAAGCTTTCGTCTATACTCCGATCTTCTCACTTGGAGCGAATTCCACTCAAGGAGTTTTATCATAGCCGTAAAGCCGGCGCCAGACGATGCGTCCAACGCTGGCCAGAATGTTTGATCCAACGTTTGGGTCAAATGATTCGACAGTTGATGAGGCAAATGTTTCTGCTACACGATGTGACGAATGTTTGATCCAATACGGCTGGTGCAAATATTCCAGTGTCGAGGCAAATGGAGGAGGATAAAGAGGTTGCCGTCGTTGCTGCCACAGTGGTAGTATTATCATGTTCCAAGTTATTACTTGAGAAAATGAAACGTAGAAGACGTACTAGAAGGTGGTGGATGTTATCTCTACATAAGTCCAGAGAACGGCAAGTAACAAGCAAATATTTTTAAGTGAAATGAAGTAATTTTTACTCAATGCATATGCAGGAATTAAATTTTATATCGGAAGAATAATATTATTTCAGGTGCAATGGCTCAAATATGCTACTAGATTTAAAAAAAGAACCTTCAGGAAAATTTGAAAATTTTTGTAGAATGTCTTCAGAAGAATTTGAATATCTGTTGAATGAAATTGGTCCAAAAGTAGGAAAACGTGACACGAACATGAGAAAAGCAATTCCAGTGAAAGAACGTCTAGCAGTTACTCTACGATTTTTGGCTACTGGTGATAGTTTTACTAGTCTTGGATACCTATTTAAAATATCACATCAGTCCATAAGCAGCATCTTGCCTGACGTCTGTCAAGCTCTCATTGAAGTACTACAGAATGAAATAAAGGTAAGGAAAAAACTGCAATGTTGTAATTTTTCTTTGGTTTCTGTATTGCCATAAATGTAATTATACATAATTAAAAAACATTATTTACATTACATCCTGTCCCCGCTGATATCTAAAATGCTATTTGTAGTACAATAGAACTGTGAAAGTGATGCGTCTCTTGCATCAGAAATAACGCTTAAATTATCATTTCCTCGGAAAGAATCAGTGAGTTCAGGAGAAGGAATAGAGCTTGTCGTAAAAGACTGGTTACTAGTTGATGGAGAAGGAGAAGAAGAACGCCCTTGTTTAGCATTTAAACAATCGAGCTCACTGATTTCCGCCTCAAAAACGAGATTGTCTATTTTATTTTGCAAAAGAAGCTGACTTCTATTCGTCATTCTTCTAAGTTTAGCAGCCAGAAGTTGCCCATACAATGCAGGTGCATCTTGAAGTGATTGCGGTTTGGTAGCCACTAATGCTGCCAGAGCATCGCCTGCTTGCTTCAAATGTTTTTTAATGTTTACTTCGGTTTCACTGGGGACTCCTTTTCTTTTATTTTTTGCGGGTTTTAAAGGTAAAGCAAAATTCGTAGAGCTTTCTTTTGGATTCGCGAATTCGTTGAATTGTGGGCTGCATCGTGTTGTTTCGCACAATAGACTTGTAGGCTCATCTTGCTCTTGTTTTTCTTCCTGATCATTCTCGTCTTGCTCACACATATTGTCTTGCTCATTCTGAGAATCATTCTCAATTGATTCTTTAAACTGGTTTCCCTAGAGAAAGAATTTGTTGTTAAAGTAATTTGATCATTAAAAAGCATTAAATTTAGGTAATTCTTTATATTTTTAAATCGTATTTTTTTATTATTTTTAGTTGCCACAATCAGAGGATGAATGGAAACGAATAGCAAATGGATTTTTTCAGCGATGGAACTTTCCCCATTGTGTAGGCGCTATAGACGGCAAACATATTTTACTTCAATCGCCGTTTCATAGTGAGTCTACGTTTTATAATTATAAAAAATCGTTCAGCATCATACTTTTGGCGTTGGTTGATGCAGATTATTGCTTTACATTTATTGACGTTGGTGCTCAAGGAAGGACGAACGACGCTGGTGTCCTTGCGTGCACAACTCTTTATCGTAAAATGTTAATGAGGGAACTTTCGCTTCCACCAGACGAATCCCTGCCAGGACGACAACTGAGCGTGCCATATGTTTTTATAGGTGATGGTGCATTCCCTCTTAGTACCTCGATTTTGAAACCATACGCTGGAAATCATGCTATAGGAACCATTGAACGGATTTTTAACTACCGACTTTGCCGAGCACGAAGAATTGTGGAAAATGTTTTTGGGATTTTAGCATCTGTATTCCGTGTTCTTAAAACACCAATGCTACTACAACCCGAAAAAGCAGCTCGGGTTTGCATGACATGTGCACTACTTCATAATTATTTACGGCGAAGTACTAGTTCTAGACATATATACACTCCAAATGGAGTTTTTGATTATGAAGCAGATGGACATTTCAAACCAGGAACTTGGCGTCAAGACACCAGCAATTCATCACTTGCCCCCCTTCCTAAGATACCCAGAAAACCATCCCAGGAGGCAAAAGATATTCAAAAAGAGTTCGCACAATATTTTACAACCAACGGAGCAGTTGAATGGCAAAATTATGTTGATTAAGTAATGAAAATTTTCTTTTTATATTATTATTATGTATTATTGAAAATAAAATTTACCTCTGAACTTAATGATGGTATTTTCTTCCCGGTGGCTCTAACGAAGCGATCTATGGCGTCATATGCAAACCATGACGGTACATACACATCTTTGGCTCCAGATCCAGTGATTTCAGATTCTCTAACTTTCTTTGACAAACTCCTGTAAGTGGCCATGAGGGACTCCTTCTTCTTTCGGAGTAATTCCACGGTGACATCGGTACTAATTTCCCTCGCAATATTCAGCCAAGCATCGTTAAGGGTGTTTCTGTTTTTGTGACCCGGATGCTTGGGATTCCAAAGAATGGGATATTTTTCGTACAAACCAATGAATTCCAAAATAAGTTCGTTACACCATTCCATTTTAACTGTAAAATAAATTTATTATAACTTTTAGTTGTTTTCCACGAATTATTTACTTGCAAAACTGCATCGTAAATCCTGTAACTCATATTCAGTGCAGGTAACACTTTTTGAAGTATTGTGTATGTACATATAAGAAATCGGTCACTAGTCACGATATTTCAAACATAGTATTATCAACATTCTTGGTCGTATTTAGTACGTGCATATATACACACACATACATACATACATATAAAAGGCAGAAATAATAAAATGATTGTTCAGTTAATTACCTGTCGCAATAAAAAGGTGACTTCCCACAAAAGATGTCTGCACTCTTTCACATGCAGTCATGAACTACCGTGTGGCCGGGTGCCGAACAGTCCAACCGAGTTCCCTCAAATGTTCGAGACCTCCTTTGACTCGGGACAAAAAGACCGACAACGGCCGGAACATCGTCCAACACGAACGTTTGACGCTTGACATTGTAGCTCGTAGGTTCGAAGATCCGCTACACAGTTCTACGAACTATCAAACGTCCAACGTTGGAAGGTGTTCGTAGCATCGTGTGGCGCC